>VXBP01001947.1:0-24182 GCA_013400115.1 Rhinopomastus cyanomelas | reverse complement strand
GCCAGGCTCTTCTGCTCAGTGGCACCCAGTGATAGGACAAGGGGCACTGGGTGTGAGCTGGAACAGAGGAGGTTCCACATCAATCTGAGCAGGAACTTGTTCCTGCTGAGGGTGACAGAGCCCTGGAAGGGGCTGCCCAGGGGTGTCTCCTTCTCTGCAGACATTTAAAATTGGCCTGGCCATGTTCCTGTGTGACTGGATCTAGGGGATCTGTCTGTTGCAGGGGGATTTTACTGGATGCTCTTTTGAGGTCCCTTCCAAACCCTAATGTTCTGTGTGATTCCATGTGTGTGATATCCCAGTTTTGAGACATGGGCTCAGACTCGGGCTCTAAACAGACAGTGAACTAGGGCTATTCCTGTTTTTATTATCCTAGTGACTGTATATTTCATGCTGTAGTCCAAACTCCCCAGCTATTCTCACCCAGAATTGCTGAGAAAACCACTTTTTCTCCTGAGTGTTTGTATGGAAAATCTCAACATTTGTAGGAAAGAGGGGGAAAAACACTTCTGTGACATTGAACCATGAAACCACTGTTAGTTTTAGAATCATGGAATCTTGGAATGGTTTGGGTTGGAAGACACCTTTAAGGGTCATCTAGTCAACTCCTCTGCAACATCTGCTCAAATAAAACCATTATTTCATTGTGTTTTCTGTAGTATGGAGCTGCTGAAGCTCTTCATTTCTTTAAGATGTTTCACAGGAAGTTACTGAGGCTGGAGAAGCCATCTGAGCTCACCCAGCCCAGCCCAGGACCTAACATCACCCCATCAGCCAGACCAGGGCACCAAGGGTCACAGCCAGGCTGGCCTTCAACACCTCCACGGATGGGGACTCCACCACTGCCCTGGACAGTCCAGTCCAGGTTCTGATCAACCTTTCCAAGAGCAAGGACTTCCTAACATCTAACCTAACCCTCTCTCAGCTTGAGGCCCTGCCCTCTTGTCCTGGCACTAGCTGCCTGGGAGAAGAGCCAGACCCCCACCTGAATACAACCTCTCTTCAGGGAGCTGGAGAGAGGGAGAAGGTAACCCCTTATTCTCCTTTTCTCCAGCTCCCTCAGCCTCTCCCCATCAGCCTTTCCCTCCAGTCCCTTCCCCACCCTCGTTGCTCCTCTGGACCCACTCCAGTCCCTCCATCTCTTTCTTGAAGTGAGTGGCCCAGCACTGCCCCCAGTACTCAAGGGGAGGTCTCCCCAGTGCCCAGTACAGGGGGAGAATGATGTCCCTAGTCCTGCTGGCCACACTATTGCTGATCCAAGCCAGGATGTCATTGGCCTTCTAGGCCACCTGGGCAGCCTGCTGGCTCCTGTTCAGCCAGTTGTCACCCAGTACTGCCAGATGTACTTTGTACAGCAGTTTCTTTACAACTGATACCAGACCCAATTTCTCTTGACTTGTTCGTGGGAAGCCTTAGTGGAGGGGACAACAGCAGCAACCATGCACTGCAGGGTGATGTGATGTGTTGGGCTACTGACCCCCGGAGCCAGACTTACTGTCTGGCTGTCCCACCCGTCTGCCAAGCGCAGCTTGCAGCAGGGTCACTCGCTGCACACCTGCAGCGTGACGTGCGTGCTGGTTCTGCAGAACATCTGCACAGTTTGTGGTTTGTTGGGGTTTTTTTGGTGTTGACGTGTTTTCTATTTGAAACTCCACAGGTTTTTTTTTAAAGGCTATTTTAGATGTGAGAAAAGGTGCTCAAATGCTGCCACAAAGATATTTTTCAGTAGTCAAAATAAACATTTTACTTGTTTTGCAGAAGCAGTGGGCAGAGAGATGTGGCTGCTGGCATGGGAGGAGTTGTGGGGGCTGAGGGGAGACCTTATTGCTGCCTGCAACTACCTGACAGGAATGGGGAAATAAAGGTGCGTGTTGGTGTCCTCCCAAGGAACAAGGGACAGGACAAGAGGAACTGGCCTCAAGCTGCCCCAGGGGAAGTTGAGGTTGGCACTGAGAAGCAAATTCTTCCTGGAAAGGGTGCTAAGCCCTTGGCACAGGCTGCCCAGGGAGGGGGTTGAATGACCATCTGTGGTTGTGGTTCACAGTCATGGAGATCTGGAGCCCAGGGACAGGGTTTAGGGTGGGCTGGCACAGTTTATTCAGAGTTGGACACAATGAGGTGGAAAGTCTTTCCCAGCTTAAACCATTCAGTGACTCTTAGAGGTGACCTCTGCTCCTACACCCAGGGAGGTGGTGATGTCACCATCCCTGGAGGTGTTTAAGGAACGAGTGGATGCAGCGCTTAGGGATATGGTCTAGCAGTTAGACACTAGGAGAAAAGGTTGGACTCCATGACCCTGGAGGTCCTTTCCAGCCGTGATGATTTATGATTCTATGATTCTATGATTCCTGTGTCCCCTTTGCTAACCCCATCTTGGACTGAGATTTGTCCCTGTGAGGAGAAACCCCTCCCCGAGCACAAGTCCAGGTGAACAAGGAACAATCAGGGGCTTGAAGAAGTTAGAGAAGAGAGGGCTGCTGCTCAGGTCTTGGCACAGTCAGGGTCAAAGGAACCACAAACCCTTTGTCTGGGACTCAAGATGTGGATTACCAAAAGCTATAGAGATAGAGTGGGACAGCAACAGAAAGGGATCATTAAGATGATCCCTTAAGATCATCCCATTAAGATGGGAGCTTGCCCCATCCCTGGAAGTGTTGAAGGCCAGGTTGGATGGAGCCCTGAGTGACCTGACCTTGTGAAAGTGTCCCTGCCTCTGCAGGGGGTTGGAACTGGATGGTCTTTAAGGTCCTTTCCAACCCCAGCGATTCTCTGAGTCTATGAAATCATGTATTTGTTCTTCACACGATGCAGTTTTCTGCTCATCCATTCAGCTGCACTCAAGGCCACACACCCACAGTGCCCTTCTCACCCTGACTTTGTTATCATCTGTAGCAACAGCAATCGATAAATCATCCACTGCTTGCTTAGCTCAAAATTAAATAGAAAAGGCTTTACAAAGGATAAAGACATCACAGACTGCTTTAGGCTGGAAGGGACCTTGAAGATCATCTAGTTCCCAACTCCCTGCCAGGAGCAGTGACACCTCTCACCAGACCAGGGTGCCCAAAGCCACATTCATCCCTGGCCTGCCAGGGATGGAGCAGCCACAACCTCCCTGGGCAACCTTTTCCAAGGTCTCAGCCCCTTCATGGTGAAAGACCCCTTCCTAATATCCAATCTAAATCTCCCCTCTTTCAGTTTCAGGCAGTTGCCCCCTGTCCTGTCTCTACAGGCTTTTTTAAAAAGCCCTTCTCTAGCTTTCCTGTAGCCCCCTTCATGTACTGGAATGTCACCCCAGAGCCCTCTCTTCCCTTATCTGAACAACCCTGACTTTCTCAGCCTGTCTTCATAGCAGAGGTACTCCGACCCTCTACTCATCTTTGTCACCCTTCAACAGATCCATGTCCTTTTTGTACTGTGGGCTCCAGGGGTCCTCCATGGACATCCAAAATTAGACAGTGGAGCCTGGGTCATGGTCTGCCAGTGGGCATGGTACTACTGCTTTGGGTAAGAGGACACACTCTACAAAAGCTCTGGGATGAACAGGGCTGCTGCCTGCTCCTGTTCCCCCATCACTGAGTTGTAGCCAGTAGCCCATTTCTCACCTGCACCCCAAACCATGGTGTCTGGAAGGTTCTTCAGTGAAGAAGAACCAAGCAGAGTGAGGAACTGAAGCTCTCCAGGGCAGGCAGCCACACTCAGACTCTCCCTCCAAGTGAGTAGCTGTCGGGTAGCCTGTGAGGCTTCAGGCTTGAGAAATCTACCCAATCCAGGAGCAAACCTACAAAGTTCCAGAGTCAACTGCTGAAGAGCTCTGGTTGGTTTGAAAGGCTCTGGCAGCTTCCCGAGCAGCGCTGCCCTCATTTGTAAGTGTCACGTTTGAGAAAGGGAAAAGCATTTCAATGTGACAGAAAAAATTTGACTTGGGAGCTAATGACTTTAATTTGATGGAATTTTTGGTTCATCTGCATACTTGAAAATTATTTACCACTGAGGCTGGTAATTAGAAGTGGGGACTTGTGCTGAAAGAGCTCTGGAGGCATTTGCTGCTCAACCCTTGCTTTTAGGGGAAGTGAATTGATTAGCAGTTAATATGTAAAATATTTGTACTCCTGACCCTTCGCAAAAACATTCCTCCTGTGTTTGAGATGATTGCTTGTCGGGACGATTCCGCCCCAGGCGCCAAGCGACGCTGCCAATAAGCTCTGAGATTCGGCAGCACATTAAATCTGTGTGTTCAGTGGCCACCTCTGGTAGCCCCCATACATCACCAGGGTCGTATGCGTTCTGCTACGACGAGGCAAAGTCATGCGACTGGGTGAATGAGACTGGTTTACACTGAACTTTATGGCTTCTGGGCAGTTTCAGCATCATTCTTTGGCTCTTGACACAGGATATTGAATTAAGCAGGTTAGTACAGGATTTCCTGCCTTTTTTTTGGTGACTGTGGATCAAAAGGACTTCTTGTGTTGGAGGAGCTGAGAACTTTAAACAACTCCTCCATCGAGGTGGCTGTCAGATGATTTCCAAAGTCGTGGGGTTTTTATTCAGCTACTCTGCTGATTTTCTTTGGCATTTTGTTGGGGTTTCCCCTGGTCATATCTCTGCCTGGTGTCTATCTTCCACTCGTTTGATCGGCAGGTGAAAGAAAACTCCTACTTGAAATATAGTCCAGTCCCTGAAGGGATCCTACAGGAAGGCTGCAGAAAGACTTTTCCCAGGGGGATCTAATGATAGGACAAGGGGAAATGGTTAGAAACTGAAGGAGAGGAGGTTCAGCCCAGATCTTAGGAAGGAGTTCTTCAGTGGAGAGACTCTGAAATCGATTGCCCCGAGAAGCTGTGGCTGTCACCTCCCTAGAGGTGTTCAAGGCCAGATTGGATGTGGCTTTGAGCAATCAAGTCTAGTTGCAAGGTGGCCTCATGGCAGGGGGTTGCGGTAGATGATCTCTGAGGTCACTTCCAACCTGAGCCAGTCTGGGATTCTATGGTTCTATGATTCCTTAAGCAAACAAGTCTAGCTGAGGTTGGAGTAGATGATCTCTAAGGTCCTTTCCAACCTGAGCCTGTCTGTGATCTATGATTACTGGAGCAACCAAGTCCAGTTGAGGTTGGAGCAGATAATCTCTAAGACCCCTTCCACCTCGAGCCAGTCTATGGTTCTATGTTTCTATGATTCCATGGCTATAAAACCCATAATCCATAGAAGCCTACCGCTGAACCCACTAATAGCCAATCAAAGAATCATCAGTAGACTTTTAATCTAATAAGATGATGGATGAAATAATTACCAAAGAGGAGCTGTTTCCTAATTCCAGAGGAGTTAAAGAACAGTGCCTCTTAGAACTGGCACAAGCGCTCGCCTTTGCGCAGTGCATCAACCTGCTTAGCCCTGTTCTTTGTATCGGGGTCTGTCTGAAGCAGAGGGACCCTGGCTAAGTGTCCATAGAACT
Organism: Rhinopomastus cyanomelas; assembly: GCA_013400115.1. NCBI lineage: Eukaryota > Metazoa > Chordata > Aves > Bucerotiformes > Rhinopomastidae > Rhinopomastus > Rhinopomastus cyanomelas. The sequence continues at coordinate 18,730 of VXBP01001947.1, read as the reverse complement.
GCTGGCCAGCTCACTGGCCCGTGGCATTGCTCTAGCATACACTTTTAGGAAAGTACCAGCACGCTCTGAGCTCGGCAGCACCGACAAGAGCAGTGCTTTACGCCGGCAGTTCTGCATTGCCCGCGTTCGTTAGTGAAGGCGCTGGCCACCCTCACTTCCCTGCAGTGAGAACTGCTGAGCCTTTTCATGACAGATGATTGCAATTTCCAGCGGCCCGCGCTCACAACGGGAAAACATAACTCATCAAACACTGCGCTGTTTGCTCTTCAGATACCGGAGCGTTTCTGTTGAGCACTTGACGTGCCATTAACTATTCACGAAACTCCACAGCGTCCACACAGCACCCAAGTAAAATTGCTACCAGTCTTCAGCCTCATGGAGGTCTTTTTCTGAGCTGCCTTCCACAGCAGCTAGTGGAAGGGGCTCTCTAGAAAAAAGGAATGCGGAGAGTGCCCCGGTGCTGTGGCGGTGGGCTATCGATTTGCTGAGGATGCTGAGCTCCTCCTCCAAAATTGATTCATGATAACGGTCTCTGCTGTGGTCAAACAGTATTTAACCGCTTGTAAATTTTAATTAAATGATTTGTCACTCTTAGCAGATCGTTTGTCACCTCGCAGCCATGGAGCAGGGAATGGTTCCAGGGGGAGGCATCCATCTCCTCTGACACTGCCCCCCCCGTTAGGGTAATTTCGCAGTTGTGATGCTCTGGGAACAGAATCCACTCCTCAGGAACATCATGTCCCTTCCAAGCCCATCAGAGAATCACAGAATGGTCTGGTTTGGAAGGGATCTCCAAAGATTACCCAGTCCAACCCCGCTGCAGTGAGCTGGGACATCCTCAACTAGACCAGCTTGCCCAGAGCCTTGTCCAGCCTCCTCTTGAAGATCTTCAGGTATGGGATCCTCAGCTTCCTCCTGGGCAACCTGTTCGTGCCCATTCTGAATGCACAACTCCCTCCTTTTATCCTTAGCTGATGCTTCACTTCCACAAACCTTTCTCCCAGCAGCACCCCCAGACCAGATTTTCCTCCTTCCAACCACTTGGTTTTTTTCCTTTCTCACATTCCAGTGACACCTGTTCTGGCTCAGTCACCCCAAATCTTTTCTCCTTACAGCATAATAGGGGAAAGCAAAGCTCACGCACTGTGTGACTCTGTCAACTAACTCCCTCTGGAAATGACGGTTTATTGAACCTGGGTTTGTGACCTGGCTTGCTGTGTCACTAGGGATGGAATCTGTGCTTCCAGGAACATAAACAACTCTTCTGGGGTCCTTGCTATCTCAAGCAACAGGGTTCCATAGTGACTCTCCTCTTCCTGCCACAAGGCTTAACCCTTTCAGGTTAAGTTCATATTAAGTTCATAAGTTCGTATTATCTCATCAGGTGTCTGCTACCTCCCATTACTGTGTGGATTTTCCCTTTCCCAAAGTACTTGGAAGACTTAACTTTAACCAAGGGTGTGGGGTCACAGTAGTCTCTAGGTTCAGTTTGTCTTTATTCAGTTATTTGGGATTTTCCTGGTGAAGGACTGCAGCAGGAGTTGTTGTGGCTGTTGAGAAGACTTGGAGCTTTAGCAGCCATCTCCTGTGTGCACAAGGGGGATCGAGTCCCTTCACCTCCAGAACAGCTTTGGATTGGGGGCTCCCCAAACTGTGAGGTTGGTGGGGGTGCTCTGCCAAGGGGTCCTGGCTGATGCTGCTGGAGGGTTTTGTGTCAGGGGCTTTTTGTGCATCAGCCTTCCCCACCTACTTTTCAGCTTAATCCTGAGGATTTTGGAGCCATCATGGGCTCAGCTTTGCATGTGTTACTATACAGAAGAGAGGAACAACCCCCACACCAATTGAGATTTGAGCAGCAAGCTGCTGTTAAGGCTCTTGGCTTTGAAAATCTCCATCAACTAATAGAGCACTTGGGTGGAGACAGCAAAGAAAAACCTTTGGTGCCTCTGCAGGATGCCCTTTCCCAATTAATGGTGATTAAGGGCAGGGGGTGAGCATGTGGTGCTCATTGTCCTCAGCATGGCCGCCAGCTGCACCTTTTGAACATCATCTGTGGGGCAGATGCTTGGTGGCACTGAGCCCTCTACATCCCTTGCCTCGGGAGGACCACTGATGCGGATGGGAGGAGATGAAGTGGGGCTGCAAGGAAACGTGAGTTCACTTCCACAGGGGTGTTTCTAAGCAGTAGGGTCAAGGTTAGAGAGACCATAGGACAAAGATCCCTGAGCACTGAGCTCTGCTGTGAGAGTCAATGCTGCAGGGGGCCCTCGACTGCAGCGGCAGATGGATCCTGCTGCAGAGCTGCTGTGGGGCTTAGGGAGGCTGTAACACAGTTCTCCTGCATGACAGACCCCATCCCTTTCCTCACCCTCCTGGTGAAGTCAGGATTTGGCTTCAGCTAAAACAACAATAGGATGAGGGGTCATGTTGAAACTGGAAAAGGGCAGAGTGAGGCTGGACAGGGGGTAAAAGGTCTGGAATCTGAGAGAGGGGGTCTCTGGAATAGGCTGCCCAGAGAGGGGTTGGAGGCCCCATCCCTGGAAGTGAGGTGCTGGGGGTGTCACCCGCACTGGGAGAGGGAGGGAGGAATGAACAGCAGGCAGGGACAAAAGGCTCAAACCACAATTTCTCTACCTTTTAAACCCCTTTCTTTACTTTTTCAGTTATTAAACTCCTTATCTTTGTAATAAGTTGCTGGATTTTGCTTTTGACCCTGAGAGTAACAAGTGAAAAGCAGCAGACTGTTGCAATCAGAGATGTGAAGAAGGATAAGTTCTATCTATAGTTTTTTTTATCATATTTTATAGTTTTTTCTGTCTATAAGTCTTTTTAGCACTCCCAAGAGATTCATCCCTCCTGCCATTGTGGAACACGATTGAGACAGAACCGCAACGCTGAGTCACGTAGCTCAGAAATGAGAAGGACACGCAGACGACGCCAAGGTCAGTCGTTTCTCCTCAGTGCTTGGAACGACAGACATCAGCGGGCACCCAGCATCACCCATCTCAGTGCGATACGGAGTGGAGGCGGCTGAGTGGGAGGGAGTGGGCTGCCGCTCAGCCATCGGGTTCCTCTGCTCTGCCGAACGCCAGCAGCTTCGTCTCATGGAAGCGTCTGACTCAGCAGCTGAGAAAGGGTAAAATATTTTGAAAAACTTTCAGCTTAATGGGAAACTTGAACCAGATGGCTCCACAGTTTGTTGGGTTTTGGTTTTTTAATGGCACTATAAAATTCAGAGGCTTCAGTTAAAATCTGGACTTAATGACAGTGATGCCCAGGAACAGGTGCCAAAGCACGGGAACAGCTACGGAGTGAAGTTTCCCTGCAAACTCTATGGATTCATAGAGCAGCATAAGGTGAATTGGGTCTGAGCTCTGAACGTGGTTCCTTCCGCTTCTACCGTGTCCTAACTAATGGTGAGGTTCATGTGACAGCTCACAACTCACTAGTATTTCCTCAATGGGTCAGAGCTGCTGTACAAAATCTTCTGTGGCTGATGGAGTTTGGACCAACAGTCAGTGTAGGAGAAAGGGACCCGGGGTCCTGGTGGCCAGCGGGATGGCCAGGAGTCAACAATAGACCCTGGTGGCCAAGAAGACAAATAGCATCCAGGGGTAGATCAGAAAGGGGGTGGTTAGTAGATCCAGAGAGGTTCTCCTCCCCCTCTATCCTGCCCTGATGAGACCACATCTGGAATCTTGTGTCCATTTCTGCAGAATCAGTCAATCAGAGAACCATAGAATAATCAAGGTTGGAAACAACTTTCAAGATCATCCAGTCCAACTGTCCACCCTATAGCCCTCAAGCACTGCAGTCCTTCTTGCTGCAGAGCTCAGCTGAGCAGTTTAAAGAAAGGCCAAACCCAGCTGAAAGATCAGTTTGGTAGCCTGGCAACTGGTGTGTGGTAAGGGAAAAGAGAAAGATGTGCCGTTAAACCTGAGGCTGAGAATGAGGAGATGGCTGATCCCATGTTATCTCTGGATGCCAGTTTTCCTCCCTAGCTGGAGATTCTGCTGGCAACCACATCAAAATGTCCACATCCCAGAGCTACTCGAGATGCAGCTGGCAAGGAACCGAGATTTGGCGAGAAATTCAGACGGTGAAAAGACATAAAAAAAAGGCAGCAGAGTTGCCTGGAATGAGACGGGAGCCTGGAAGGCAGCCAGTGGGGCTTTTTCCCCCCCATTCCAAACTCAACAGGCTTTTATTTGAATTTCTTTAAAACTGACAGAGTCACGGAGATTTCAAATAGGCATCTTCTGACAAGTCCTCTATTCCCCGAAGCCTTCCCTCCCTTAACAACCCCAGTCTGTCAGATCCTTCCCAACCAGCTGTAGCTGTGGGCTCCTTTATATTCCGTGCAGAGCCGGGGCCCTCCCCAAAGTTCCAGCAAGGCAGTGCTGGGTATGTGTTTGAAATTCCTGCACGTGGCTGCACATCTCATCGAGATGGATGTATGCATATTTATTCCTGTAAGAATTACCGTCGTCAGCCAATTCTGGCTGATAAAACCTTCGCATAAAACATACCCTTACGCGATAAATAAAAACAAAGACTGCTCTCTTACTGCTAATGAATCATGTTTTGGAATCTCCTGCTTCTCTTGTCTCAATCAGAACACAGACTTTCAGAGCAGTTTACCACAGCTTGCAGCATTTCAGGGTGGAACATTTGCACTGTGCATCGTTTTTCCTCACCCATACTGAGCCGGTGCAACGTGCAGCCTGGCCCCGCTGCCCACGTGTGTGACGCTGCGAGAGCTCCATCACACTGAGCAGCTGTGGAGTCATAGGCTGGAGCAGCAAACTTCTGGGAGCACAGGGCTAAACCATGACTGAAGGTGAAGAACATGAAGATATATCACAGCATCACAGGGTCATTAAGGTTGGAAAGGAGCTCTAAGATCATCAAGTCCAAACTTCAACCCAGCATCTCCGTGACCACTAGACCATGTCCCACAGTGCCACAGCTACTGGCTCTTGATCCCCTCCAGGGATGGGGCCTCCAGAGTTTTCCTGGGCAGCCTGTTTCAGTGTTTAACTGCTCTCTCACTACAGAAATTATTCCTGATTTCAATCTGACCTTCCCCTGGGGCAACTGGTGGCCATTTCCTCTGTTCCTGTCAGCAATTCTTTGGGAGAAGAGGCCAAGACCAGCCTCCCTACAGCCTCCTTTCAGGGAGCTGGAAAGGGAAATAAGGTCTTCTTGTAGCGTCCTCTTCTTCAGACTGAACAACCCCAACTCCGTCATATTTGCGTTGCCATCCCCAGCCTGCCTTCAGCGCAGACATCCAGCCCACATGCCACCATCCCATCTCAGAAAGGCCAGTCCCTGACAGGGTTCTCCACTAGCCCTATGCCCCTTCCTTGAGTACCACTGAGATGGGGAAGTGTCTCCAGGACATGGACCTGAGGTGATGCATTTTATCTGTACTAAGACTTAACAGATGCCAGTGATATAAAGGACCATATATAACCATGGTATAATTGAGCTTGGAAGAGACCTCCAAGATCATCCAGTCCAACCATCACCCCAACCCCACCCTGCCCACTAAAACCAGTCCCCCAGGGCCACAGCTAGTCAGTTGTTGAACCCCTCCAGGGATGGTAACTCGCCCGCTCTCTGAGCAGCTTGTTTCAACCCCTGACCACTCTGTCAGGGAAGAGATTGCTCTTGATGTCCAACCCAACTCTTCTCTGGCACAACCTGAGGCCATTTCATCTTGTCTGTCTACCTTAGGCAGTGGGATGTTAGTGCTGTGCTGGAGAGGGCTGGTTCCCACACTGTAGTGCCTGCACCTTCACACAGCAAATGCTGGTGCCTCTTACAATAACATAAATTAATTTGTATAATTAACGACACCGACTGCCAAACCTCCCTCACAGCAGAAACACCCAACAAGAGAAAGGGCTGACCCAAGGCACCAAGAAGGAGGGATCTGGGCATCTCTGGCTGCTTTCTGCATCCTCTACCTTATTCACAGACTGCAGAAATCACTTCGAGGATGCTCCAGAGCACTTCTGTGTTTCAGCAAACTGATGGCTGTCACATGTCCTGAACCCTTCAAGGGTTGTATGAAACCCTGGGCTGTGCTGGCTACACAAACTGGTGAGTGCCAGTGCAGCGGCAACTCTTAAGAGGGCTGCTCGTATCATAGAAACCTCTTTAACACTGAGATGCCACTGACAGAATGCAACGTGGTGTCAGGAAAAAACCCCACTCCTGTCATTTGCATCCTCGTTTAGCAGTAGGAACAAACAGACTGAACCTGACCTGTTGCTGATCCTAATTCGCAGCGGATAACAAGCAGCTCTTTTCATATGAAGTGGTGATCCACGCAGCCAGTGGTGAGTAACGCTTGTTCAGCCGGGCTGCTGAAACAACGCGAGTGCTTAAGCAGAGCAGAATGTCCCTGAGCACGCGCCGTGGAGTTCTGGGACGTGCCAACAGCTGCTGCACACACATCCACCTAACTCCCCAGACTGAGCTGTGAGGATGCAGCACTCGCAGAACAGTTTGGAAATGTCAAGCTCAGAATCACAGAACATTAGGGACTGGAAGGGACCTTGAAAGATCATCCAGTAAAATGTCCCTGACACAGCAAGATCCCCTAGATGCAGTAGCACAGAAACATGGCCGGGGGGTTTTAGGCATCTCCAGAGAAGGAAACTCCACACCCCCCATGGGCAGCCCCTTCCAGGCCTCTATCACCATCTCTGGGAAGAAGTGCCTTCTCACATTGATGGGGAACCACTTCTCTTCCAACTCACACTCGGTGCCCATTGTCCTATCATTGGGTGCCCCTGAGCAGAGCCTGGCTCTATCCTCCAAGCTCAAGAGACCCAGCTCCCTCAGCCTTTCCTCAGCAGGGAGATGCTCAACTCCCTTCTTCATCTCTGTGGCTCTGCGCTGGACTCTCCCCAGCAGCTATGTGTCCTTCTGGAACTTAGGGGCCCAGAACTGGACACAAGGTTCTAGATGTGGTCTGACTTGTTTGGAGCAGTGCTGGAGCTAGTGCTGCACAGGCAGCTATTTCCCTGTAATTGCTATTATTACTTCCTATAGTTGTCTCCTGGTGTAAGAATCCGCCTCACTCCTACAGAAACACTTTGCACGCCGCAGGGATAACGTGTGCACAGGCATGGAGGTACGTCAATACCCAGACTAATTATTGTGGGCAGGGAGAACTCTGCTGGAATCTCACATCTGCCTAGAGTTTCAAAATACAACAGAAATGTCAGTAGCAAACAGAAAGCTTCAAAATACAGAACAAAGCAGATTAATCTTCTCTTTAGAGGGACTTTACCTGCTTGATGCCAACCTACTCACAGCAAGGCTTGGTAACCTTTTGTGTCTGTTAAATGGGGCAGAGGAACCTGTGGTGGTCTGCTGGGTGATTCAACCACCAAACAAAGGAGACAGAGGTCACTCCAGGAAACCCTGCCTGCTGTTCCAGGGTGGGACTGTTTGGGAGGCAGTGAGGTGATCACTGACACTCAAATGCTCTTTGAACAAACAGATCATAGAATCATAGAATCACAGAATCATAGAATCATTAGGGATTGGAAGGGACCTCCAAAGATCATCTAGTCCACTCCCCCTGACACAGCAGGATTCCCTAGATCCAGTCACACAGGAACATATCCAGGCAGGTTTTAAACATCTCCAGACAAGGAGACTCCACAACCACCCTGGGCAGCTTGTTCCAATGTTCCGTCACCCTCATTGTANCTCTGGATCTACTAACCACCCCCCTTCTGATCCACCCCTGGATGCTATTTGCCTTCTTGGCCACCAGGGCCCATTGTTGGCTCCTGGGCATCCTGCTGGCCTCCAGGACCCCCAGGTCCCTTTCTCCTACATTGCTCTGCACCAGAAGATCATGAGATGAGCTGTTATTTGGTGTTGTGCCTTACTAAAGGTATCAGACATGCAGTAAAGCAGAGGAGGGACAAGCGATGCTCAAGGAGTTGCCTACGTTGCCCATTTAAACATCACCTTTTGTTCCTGAGAAAATCAACTACATTCAAGTCCTTTTCTCTCTAGCTCCAATTTTTATAGAAGTATCTCATCTCACATGAAATCATTAGTCAAAGACAGTTCCTCGATGTAACTTGTTTAGTCAGCGTTCAGAATTCAGCAGCATGCTCAAAGGCTGTTCCAACCCCACCTGGATGACGAGATGTGCGCATGGAGAGCTCCCGGCCACAGCTGACAAAACCAACTCCAACTATGGCCCCACACTTAGAAACTCTGCAGTTATTGCTACTGGCCCCAAGCATTTTCTCTTCAAATTGAGAGTAAGCTCTCAGCCATCAAAAGGAGCTCCAGCCAGGGAACGCATGAGGGTATCAAGACGGCCCTCAAACGCAGTGCTGGGTTTGCATTGGTTCAAGGGTTTTGCCTCCTATTGCTTGGAATTGTAGGGGAGCTTTAAGGACTTGTAATTTTTTTTTAAATCTGAAGGGGTATTTTTTATAAGGAGTCACTGAAAGGCTTTCAGGGGATTAGTGGGGGACAGCCCAACTGCCTGGGGATTCGTGTCTCTCACACACATCTCGGAAACATCACAAAGCTCCTTCACGCCAACATCTCAGAAACAATTTTTAACAATAGAAGGTCCAACTGGTTGTAGTAATTACAGTGACTACCAGAGAAGAAACTGGTGACATGAAAGGACTTCTCTAGGTACCAATTTCAAGGCTGAGAGAACTTGCACACTGCAAGAGGAGAGGGAAATGGTGGGACCTCATCATCAGGGCAGACCTTGCCTATTTAGCCAGGGACTATTAATGTTATTCCTTGGCCAACTGGTGCTTAAGCAACATGGAGAACATACAGAGCTGGTAAGGGACCTGCAGGAGCCAGAAGCATCTGAAGATGTCAGTGAGACTGTCCTTCGGAACTCCTCCTCCCATCTACAGAAATGCACCTCCTCACATGCACTAATAGCAGGGGAAAGGATTTTCAGGGATGTTTTGAGAACAAGATCAGCACTGTGGGTTCAGAACCTCAACAGAACAAACTGTGGGTTCAGAACCTCAACAGAACCAACTGTGGGTTCAGAACCTCAATAAAAGATGGTTTAGCAGTCTTCATGATTGCTCAGGATTCTTCACTTCCTACAAAAAGTAACTTCCTAGTCTGGGCTTCAAGAAAGAGCCCTGTGATGATAACGTTGAACATCCCATCAGTCATTTACCTTGATGTATAGGAGCTCTTTGCCTTGCAGTTCTTCCCCACCTGTCTGCAGTTACACATCAACTCAGTTTGGAGTTGTTCCATAACCTTTGACTCAATGTTGAAAAATCAGAGAAGCATCTGTCCTCTTGCAGCAGCAAAACCTAATCCTAACCCTAACCAGGAAACACAAGCTGCAATGAAGTTGAACATGACAGTAGTGGTTAAAGAATAGGGTGCAAATCTTAGAATCATCCTGGCTGGAAAGGACCTCCAGGATCAGCAAGTCCAGCCCTCATCCCAACAACTCCCTAACCCCTAGACCATGGCCTCCAGCGCTCTAGCTACTTGGCTTTTAAACATCTCCAGGAATGGGGCTCCACCACCTCCCCAGGCAGCTTGTTCCAGGCCCAACCACTCTCTCAGGAAAGAACTTCTTCCTAAGATCCAATCTAAACCTCCCCTGACACAACTTGAGGCCATTTCCCCTCATTCTATCATTAGGAATTTGGGCGAAGGGACCAGCACCAGCCTCACTCCAACCTCCTTTGAGGGAGCTGGAGAGAGCAAGGTCTCCTCTCAGCCCCCTCTTCTCCAGACTAAATAATCCCAGTTCCCTCAGCCACTCTCCACAGGGCCTGTTCTCCAGCCCTCTCCCCAGCCTTGTTGCCCTTCTTTGGTCCCAGTCCATCCCCTCAATGTCCTTCTGATCCTGTGGTACCCAACACCAGACACATTTCCTGCAAGCAAACATCACTTCTCATCCCCAGTTAAGTAAGAAGGAGGCTGATGCTCTGTACTGTGATCCATGCAAGACATGAGGACAAGTGAGTTTCATCAGGCTCATCCCTGTTTTGCAGTCCTGGCACAGTGTGGGGGAAAGGGGGCAGGTGGATGGACGGCGATCCAGCAGGCACTGCCGGCTCAAGCCTCCTGGGCTGACTTTAAACTAAGTCACAAATCTAATTTCACTGTCACAAGCAGCTACGGACAAATACACTGGATTTTCAGCCACGATCTTCCTCCCTAGCCTATTGACTCTTGTGCTGATGCAGGAGCACCTGAGGGACTCGGTGTCTGACACTCTGGAACCTTTTTTATTGCCTCTGCATCTGTGGAACTGGGTAGCTACAGTGCTGGTATTAGCTGGATGTTTACCAGCCTATAATTAGACAAGTAGAGGGACCGCTGCAGCATCACTTAATCACATCAGGCAAACAGAACGTTCCAGTGGCAATGCTGCTGCTGAAACCAGGGCTCATTTCCAGGACCCTACATTTTTATCCATTCTGGGAGCTTTTTTTAACAAAAAACCCCTTCCTGATGCCTTTTGGGGCAACAGATGTTGTTTTTCCTCAGCAAACTGACCTCAGAGCACTTCCCTCAGTCATTTAAAGTTGGATTCACTCATGTAGTTTCCTACGTACTGCAACTTTTGCCTCTTCTGAATTTCCCCTCTGCAGTGTTGAAGGCTTCTGCACTGTGGAGGAAGAGTTCTCTGTTGAATACCCTGCTCTCAGGATGAAGGCAGGCATCGCTACAGGAGGATGCTATTCGTTGCCATTGCTCCATCTCCATCCTGCTCCCCCAAAATACAGACGATTTCACTCATTTATCAAACTTCATCTCAAAGCTATTTTCCTTGGATCTCCATCATTTAACATGAGAAAAGACTGCTTTGGTGCTGCAGGCTGATCATACAATCACAGAATCATCAAGATTGGAAAAGACCTCCAAGATCATCCAGTCCAACCAACACCTCAGGCCCACCCTGCTCACTCGGACTCTTTGCAGGTTAAGCCCATCTCTCCCCTCCTACTCCTTCTGCTGTTGTGTGCTGAGGGGTGGTCGCTCATAAAAGTGACAGAGAGCTCGAGGACCCTCGTTGGAGGGGAAAGGCATGTGGGAAGGCAGAGAGACAGAGGACCTTAGAGACTGCCCTTCCTGAGCCCATTAATCAAATCCACTGAAGATGTGTTCCCTTGTTTTGCTGCTGCTGTCAGTTTTAAGGTGGCTCGGTCAGCCTGATGCTCAGTCTTCTTTTGCAACCCTCTGTTTGATCAACATTTTAAGTGAGGAGTAGATGGCTTCAGTGGCCATGCCTTGCTGGCATAGTCTTGCCATCTTTATTATCCTGGTTTGAAAATAAAAGTGTATTTCGGGTGTAGGGTTTGCCAGGGGAAAGTTTCCCTTGTTCTTGAGTCCCAGATCTGCTTCCCAGCATCCTCCTCCTCGGAGGCCTGAGTGCTGCACACCTTACCCCACTGTACACCTGGAAGGTACATCAACCAGCTGGGGCTGACAGTGGGCAGAGTGTTCAAAGCAGAGCACAGCACATGGGACCCATGCCTTGCCCCTTCCAAACCCATGGGGATGCTGTTATGGGCTGACATGAAGCCATCTTTTAAGAAGCTCTGGGCAGAACAGGCTCTGTTCAATAGCCCACATCAGGGTGACCAGCTCCCCTGAAGGTGTCCTGCTGTGGAGCAGCAATGGAAAACTCCTGAGAAGATGGGGAGCCACCACGAATGCTTGAGCCAAGCACCAGGGCAGGGTTCTCAGCTCCCCAGGAACATCTTCTGTCAACAGAGTCTGAGGAGAACCTCACAATGGGGTTTTAGATCCAGAGGGTGATAGAACCAGAATAATTTAGGTTGGACATGACCTTTAGCATCATTCAGTCCAACCAATCCTACAAGTCATTCAGCAGTGAGACAGCAAGGAACTTGTAAATCTCAAACCAAAGCTCACGTTCACAGCAGCATGAGAGAAGAGTCAGGTTATGGCAAAGAGAAACAGTCATGACCCCGCGTGGCTGCATTGCCTCGGGCACAGCTACGGCATCATCCTGTGGCAGAGGATGGGGGGCGAGAAGAACAGAGATGTGGGGAGAAGTTTTTCTCACAAGGGGAAAATTGAAGAAAAGGACAGAACATGAAGCCTGGAGGGAAGACGAACCGATGGGTACACAGAGACGGGGAGGAGACAGTCCAGCACTACCACGACAAAGCTGCCCGTGATCAATCCCCTACTGATATGGCAATGCATCGGTCATGAGTCCCTGCACAGAAGTACCCAAACATACTGCGTGAATGTATGTGGATACTGACCTGGGCTTGAGACAGGACTAGAGGTAGTAGGCTCAATAATTTCTACAAAAAGGGAAAAGGAGAAAAAAAAGAAAAGGAAAGAAAGAGAACATTTGGGAGTTAATCACACATGGCAGACAGGTACACAATGAGACAGCAAACAGGCATGCAACAGACACCACAACGTCATTGCACCACCGGGCAGGTGACCTTCCTGTGCCAAGCTGCCTCATCCAGGTGTTGCCACCATCACTACCACCACACTAGGACCATCACACTCCCAATATGGAAATATTTTTGCCTGCCCCCTTGGCAAAGCCACCCTTGGAGTCCTCAAGCTCCAAACCCTTTCTCCTTGGTGCTACTGTAGGCTGCCTGGAATAAAAGGGGGGTTTACCTAACTGTTGTAGTGATACCTAAATGTCTCTGACTTAGAAACTGCCCTCTCATGCTCACAGAGACACAGAACATTAAGGATTGGAAGGGATCTCGAAAGACCATCCAGTACAATCCCCTAGATCCAGTCTTGCAGAAACGTGGCCAGGTGGGTTTTAAATGTCTCCAGGGAAGGAGACTCCACAACTCCCCTGGAAAGCCCTTGCCAGGGCTCTGTCACCCTCACTGGGAAGTTCCTTCTCATACTGATGGGGAATCTCCTCTGTTCCAGCTGACACCCATTGCCCCTTGTCCTATCATTGATTGTCCATGAGTAGAGCCTGGCTCCATCCTCCTGACACCTGCCCTTTCCATATTGATCAGCATTCATGGGGTCACCCTTCCAACTCCTTTTTTCCAAGCTCAAGAGACCCAGCTCCCTCAGTCTTTCCTCAGCAGGGAGATGCTCCGTATTTATTGAAGGTAATTTCCTATGGTGACTTTAAGTCAACAGTTCAGAACAAACTTTTAAAGTAACTGCTTTGTGAACTTCAATAAATGTTCATGGTTTTAATTATTGAAGGTTTTAATAATTTCTGAACCCCATCAAACACACTCTGAAGATGTTTACTTCACCTGGGGCAACCGGTGCAGACGGGAAAAGTTGGAGAGCACAATTCTCCAGCATTCTGCCTAATTAAACAATCACCTGTGGCTTTTCATTACAACTTTACTTGAAAATTCATTATTCTCTGCCTTTTTATTGACTCTGAATAGCACTATGCAAAATGAAATAGCAGACCCAGCCACTGCTGCACAGGAGCAAGTTTCCATCTCAATACAGCAATTGAATGCCCCTTAATAAAAAAGATTTAACGAAATTACCCAGCTCAAAAGATCACTGACCAGAGCTTGACTGTAACAAGGAACTAATGGAACAGAATGGGAGTGAGTAGACAACAATAGATGTGCCAGTAACAGCTCAACACTCCGCTCTCCTCTCATTCTGCAGGGTTTATTTTTCCCCCTACAATTACTATTCAGGTTAATAGCAAGAAAAATGATTCTGGGTGAAATAACAGGCAAATGTTTTCCCCAAACACAAAGTGAAGAAGTTTCTTTACCAAATTACCGACACTCAGAATGCTGCTAACACAGATGGATGCTGCCAATCTCACACATGGTTATCTGCCGCCCTGACAAATCCATTGTCGCTGCTGATCAGGTCAAATCCTGCTTTTCAGACGCAACAGCGTTGGAACTGCCTTGATCCAACACAGAACCATAGACTGTGTTGGGTTGGGAGGGATGTCCTAAGGGCCTCCAGTCCAACTCCCCTGCACCAAGCACGGCCAGCACTTACAAGACCAGGTTGCCCAGAGCCCCGGTCAGCCTGACCTTGAATGGCTCCAAGGATGGTGCCTCCACCCCCTTCTCTGGGCAGCCTGTTCCAGGGATCCCCCACCCTCAGATTCCAGACCTATTTCCTCCTGTCCAGCCTCACTCTGCCCTTTTTGCAGCTTCAAAACATGATCCTTCATCCTGTTATTCTCTGCCCTTGGGAACAGTGTCCCTCAGCCTTCTGACAGCCCCTCTCAGGGGTTGGGAGGTCACTGTAAGGTCTCCCCAGACCTTATCTTAAAGATCATTTCCAACCAGAGATCTGGGAGTGGCTCCTGTGTACGGATGAACACTCAACCTGTGTGTCCCCTGGGACATGGGACGGCTTGTGAGGGACTTGGGGACTTTCATAATCCTTTGCATGTGCATTGGACAGGGAAACACCACACTGCTGGGCATATGGTGAGAGAGTAGATGGGTTGGTCCGTGCTGCAGCCCTCTGTGGACTTGCAGCCTCTTCCAGGGACACCCACCCTCAGATTCAATAACGTTTCCCTGACATCCAACCTAAAACTACCCTTTTCCAGCTCACCATTGATTTGAAATTTAAAATCATGAAGGGTGGTGACATCTTGAGCAGTCTGTAAAGTCAAAAGTGTTTTAAGTCCAGCACTGAGGTCTCCTGAAGCTGGGCCAGCCTGGAGAGGATGAGCAATAGGCAGATGGATTAGTCAGACCTCAGACATCCCTCTGGTTCCCATCATGGCAACTGGCTAAGAAAGGACCAGTGTAGATGAGAGTATTCTCCATCCTACTCCAGCTGGGAGCACCCATGGGATGTGCAGCTTGCAGTCCCAGTAGGAGCTAGGCTAGGAGAGCAGGAGCTGGCTTGACACAGAGCATGAGAAGGACAGGAATGATCTTCAGGGGGTTACATGAGGGACAAAGGTTTCTGCTGAGCAGACTGCAGCACAAACGGGGTTTTCCCCCCGTATATTTCACAGACACAGATCCCAGTTACACAAAGCTAGTGCAAGGACGACTGCTCAGCAATGACTGATGAACTCAATTCATCTCAGCAACACCCGGCTGTCGAGGAAAACAGATGCCCTCAATGAAATCGGGTTGCACCGAGCAAACGTGACGTCAGCAGGGGGAAAGCAACTGTGTTCAAACTAGGGGCTGGGGAAAAACAAAGAGTTGTTGAGAATTCATCAATTCTGCAATTTTAATGGCTCTTTTGTAAGTTTTACTCTGATTTGATTTTAGTGGCCTTTCATTTCTTCTAAATCTTTATGTTCTGTGAAATTACATCCCGCTTCTCACATCTAATTGCCAGCCTGGCTTCAAATGCCTCACGCAGTGCTGACAACAGGGATTTTTCTGGCTACTGCAAAATAACGGGATCTTTTCCTTATGAGTTTCGGAGTCAGTCACAGAATCATAGACTTACTGAGGCTGAAAAAGCCCTCCGAGCTCATCCAGCCCAGCCCAGGACCTAACATCACCCCATCAGCCAGACCAGGGCACTAAGGGCCTCAGCCAGGGTGGCCTTCAACACCTCCAGGGATGGGAACTCCACCACTGCCCCAGGCAGACCACTCCAGGTTCTGATCAACCTTTCCAGGAGGAAGGGCTTCCTAACATCCAACCTAACCCTCTCCTGGCAGTTTCAGGCTTTGCTCTCTTGTTCTAGTCCTGGCTGCCTGGGAGAAGAGCCCAACCCCCACCTGACCACAACCTCCCTTCAGGGAGCTGGAGAAGGTCACCCCCAAGTCTCCTCCAGGCTAAATACCCTCAGCTCCCTCAGCCTCTCCTCAACAAACTTTCCCTCCAGTCCCTTCCCCATCCTTGTTGCTCCTCTGGACCCACTGCAGCCCCTCCATCTCTTTCTTGCAGTGAGGGACCCAGCACTGCCCCCAGTATTCAAGAAGAGGCCTCCCCAGTGCCCAGTAAAGAGGGAGAATGAGGTCCCTAGTCCTGCTGGCCACACTACTGCTGATCCAAGCCAGGATGCCATTGGCCTTCTTGGCCACCTGGGCACCCTGCTGGCTCCTTGCTGCTCTGGCTGCTCTTAAAGGAAGAGGTTCCTGGTGCTGCCCAGTAACAACATCCTGTGCACCCACTACCATGCTTGGTGAGTACAAGGTCTCATTAAAAGGCAAAACACCCTCCCCAGAGCAGGAGGGAGTTGCCAGGGTTGTGTCTCCTCTGGAAACTCCACACCCAGACTTGACTGCGGGTGGAGCAGCAGTGCAGAGTCACAGACTTGTGGCATCGCAGAGGCTGGAAGCGGAGGTGGCAGCATCATGCATTATTCCCGCAAAGATCTCACTAGGAAAACACCTTATTGGATGAAGGACTTGGAGACGGATACGTTTCTGGTTTCCAGTTCTGAAACTCTTTGTAAATGTTTATTCATGGAGTTGTTCAGGTCTGTGGAGAGCAAACAAACCCAGCCGCTCCCCCCGTGAGCACGCTAGGCTGGGTTATTCAAATGGCAGCGTTTTAATGACTTCTGAGGAACACCGGGGGGGCAGGGAACCTCCGTGAGAAACAGTGGGAATGGCTGAACTTTGCATTGTCGGGACCTCAATCCTACGAGATCACGACTGCTCAGTTTTTCAAGGGTGGAACAAGAGGAAATATAAGTAAGTGTAATGGGAAGAACGTGCTCTTCTGTGCCACTGCTGTGCTTTCAGGGGAGAATCCTCCTTGAGCAGAACGGTTTAGATGAGAAGAGGAAAAGCGATGTGCTCACACCACCTCGCAGTCTGCCCTTCAGAGACCCAGTGCTGTGTGGGACCCTTGCTGTCAGCTTCTGAATCACCTGTTCTGGTGAAGCAGGAGTGAGCCCAAAGCCTCTCACTCTTTTAAAGAGGAGCTTTAATTCAAGCTGGGACTGAAGAGGTAAAAGCAGGATCACCCTGAGGAGAAGGACGGTGGCAGAGCATCAGTGGCTGCTAAAGAGACATGGAAATAGGTTGTTTCTGTCAAGGTGTAGATGCCTGCTGCTGCCAGTTTGGGATAATGGGTCACATTCCCACCATTAGCTTCAAACACCCCATAGATGTACAAGTGAGAAGCTCAGAACTCGTGGTGGGCATCTCTCCACAAGGCTCCAGAGATGCTCTAAAAGGGTTCCTGCATCCTCTCTGGGAGCCCAGACTCCTCTGAGAAATGCAAAATCTAGTCTCAACCCCCTGCCATGGCTAGAGACACCTCCCACTAGACCAGGTTGCTCCAAGCCCCATCCAACCTACCCTTGGAACGTCACCACGGAAAGGAAAACCTGACAGCAATGGTTTGGCCTGAGTGAGCTGGGTGTAGAAAGCCCTTGTCCTTCCATTTCAGAGGTGATGACATGCACCCCAAACCTGTGGAAGTCACGAAACAGCTGTAGGTGAAGAATGGGAACAGCAAGGACTGGGCCCCACAGTTCCAGGACAAAGAGCTGCTTGAGACAGTCCAGATCAGAGCCACAGAGATGATGAAGGGAGTGGAACATCTTCCTGATGAGGAATGGCTGAGGGAGCTGGGTCTCTCTTGAGCTTAAGGAGAGAAGGAGACTGAGGGATGACCTCGTTAATGTTGATAAATATGGAAAGGGTGAGTGTCAGGAGGATGGGGCCAGGCTCTGCTCAGGGGCACCCAATGATAGGACAAGGGGCACCAGGTGTGAGCTGGAACGGAGAAGGCTCCCCAATTTTTCCCAGTGAGGGTGACAGAGCCCTGGAAGGGGCTGCCCAAGGGAGCTGTGGAGTGTCCTCTTCTGGAGATGTTTCAAAACCGCCTGGCCATGTTCCTGTGCTACTGGATCTAGGGGATCCTGCTGTGTCAGGGGGATTGTACTGGATGATCTTTGGAGGTCCCTTCCAATCCCTGGTGTTCTGTGGTTCTGTGAGCACAGCCTAGAGCCAGCTCTGGACATCATCTGATCCTGGAGAATCAATAGCTGAGTGAAACAAAATCAAGTGGAAAAAGTAAACCCCACAGACTTGTAACTACACCACTAATCCTCTAAAGACAGATCTTTGGAGAATACAAACTAGTGAAGACAGCTGGGACACGGAGGTACAGTTTAGTGTCAAGGACACTTATCACTGTCTTTCACCAAAAGCAGAGAGATCCTATCTCAAAATTCCTGCCTGATCCCTGGCAGAAAAAAGCTTGTAAAGAAAAACCTCTTAAAATGAGAACCCACCCCATGAAAGGCTGCACAGCACAAGGAGGAAAATTACAAGGAACCAAAGGAATTGGCCACAACACCCAGCTGGGCAGGGATGAAGTGGGAATTGCCCAGAGCCCAGTTAAATGGCACCTTGGGAAGGAACCCACAGCAATCCTGCTGCAAAACTCTCTTGAGCCTCAGCGACACCGTCAGAAAAAGGAAAGCACCTCTGGTCACAGACACAGGGTGGAGAAAACAGGCCGCACCCTACAAGTACTTCTTTTTTGAATTCAGTTTGAGCAAAAACCTTAAAAGATGCAGAATAACATGGAAATTGCCAGCCCAAAGTTAAAGCAAGGTTCAATCAGCTCAGGACACTGTGGTCAGAGGGATGTAAGTGCGTTAATAAAAAATAAAATTAAAAATAAAATAAAATCTTCAAAGCAGCAGCAAATTAACTTTTTCTATGAGAGACTTCAATTTTTCTGATATCTGCTGGAAATACAAAACATCAGAGACAGAACAGTCCCTGAGGTTCTTGGAGTATGTGGAAGATAATTTCCTGACACAACTG
>VXBP01001946.1:1990-23516 GCA_013400115.1 Rhinopomastus cyanomelas | reverse complement strand
TTCCAATCCCTAATGCTCTGTGACTCTGTGATTACTAAGTCCCAAACAAGCCCCAGACCTGCACGTGACAAAAAAGGCTCTAAATCCATTGAAGAGAGCGTACTGCTACGCCAACACATGCAAGGCCTGGAGATCCCAAAGCTGACACTACTGCAGCTATTCTCATAGGCCACCCCCATCTGTGCTCACCTTGAACGGTGAGGTGCTTCACCAGGCAGTGCTGGGTCTTAGCCTTCTTGTCCTGAGCGATGCAAACGTAGTCCCCGCCGTCCTGGAGGGAGACGTTACGGAGGACAAGCTCCAAGGTGACGTTCTCACCGTCCGTGTTGGACGCGGTTGCGTTCAGCTTCTGGAGAGCATTGAGGTTCTTGCAGACGGGCATGGGCAGCCCTCCGAAAGGAGTCTGCGAAGCGTGAGCACGGAGTTTATACCACGACAGGTTCTCAAAGGTGAATTTATCTGCTGTGCATTGCAGGGACATGTTATCTTTCTCTGTGAGCTGGTTCCGAGGCTGCAGGTTAATTTCAAGACCTCCTGCAAGTTAAGAAAGTAGAAGTTGTTCCTATTAAGATTTTGTTGCCAATGTTAAACTCAAAAAAACAATTAACAGATACAACCTTATCCCCATCTCATCTGGTTGTAAATAAGGACACAAAACATGGAAAATACAAGCAATCATTTAAAGAATGTTATCTGGACCATCCTGCTGTGGCAGGTGGATTGGACTAGATGATCTCTCGAGGTCCCTTCCAATCCCTAATGATTCCATGAGTCTATGATAAACACAGTTGCTCTTCCTCTATAAACTTAGAATCATGATGAGTAGAAGACATCTCCAAGATCATCAAGACCAACCATCCACCCCACCCTGCCTGCTAAACCCCGTTCCCTAGGGCCACGTCTGCTTGTTGTTTGAACACCTCCAGGGACTACGACTCCACTTCCTCCCTGGGCAGCCTGTTCCAACCCCTGACCACGCTGCCAGGGAAGAAATTGTTCCTGACGTCCAATGTAAACCTCCCCTGGCACCACTTGGGGCTGCTTCCTCTTGTCCTATTGAGAGTAACTCAGGAGAAGAGACTGATCCCCAGCTCTCCTCAACCTCCTCTCAGATAGCTGCAACGAGCAATAAAGTCTCTGCTCAGCCTCCTTTTCTCCAGGCTACACACCCCCAGCTCCCTCAGCCGCTGTCACAACTTGAGCAGCCGCAGCCCCAGCCTATTATCTCAGGGTTCCTTCTGCACATGTGGACTACTGCAGCCTGTGAATGTGGGGACTTGCTTTCAAGAATCCAGCACCTCTTTGCTCCTGGTTTCCAGAATTCACTTCAGTCCTGCTTTACAGGACATGGTCACTCCCATGACTTCTCTGACCGCAAAAGTCCGGTCACAATCACTTTCAGGACGGCAGGGCTCATCTTGCATCATTTGGACAGGCCCACTGCTCCCCTGGTGCCAGCAGAACTTGTAGATATCAAAGGCTGTCACAGGAAAGCCCTAAGTAACCTAAAATCCTAAATGATTAACAGATCATCCTGGCCTGGGTTAGAAGCTGTCCCCAGCACGAGGACAGAGGTGATTGTCCCCCTGCATTCAGCACTGGGGAGGCTGCACCTTGAAGACTGGAGCCAGTTTTAGGCACCTCAGGTCAAGGGAGACATTGAGCTGATGGAGCAAGTGAAGAGGAGGGCAACAAAGCTGGGGAAGGGCCTGGAGAATAGATGTTATGAGGAGAGAGAGTTGGGGCTGTTTAGTTTGAGGCTCAGGAGAGACCTCATCGCTCTTTACAACTATCTGAAAGAACATTGTAGAGAGGTTAGTGCTGGTCTCTTCTCAGAAGCAATCAGTGGCAGAACAAGAGGGAATGGGTTCCAAAGGGGTTTAGATGGGATGTTAAGAAGAAGTTCTTCACAGAGAGAGTGGTCAGGCAGTGGAATTGGCTGCCCAGGGTGGTGGTTGAGTCCCCATCCCTGGATGAGTTCAA
The DNA here is from genome assembly GCA_013400115.1 of Rhinopomastus cyanomelas. Taxonomy (NCBI): domain Eukaryota; kingdom Metazoa; phylum Chordata; class Aves; order Bucerotiformes; family Rhinopomastidae; genus Rhinopomastus; species Rhinopomastus cyanomelas. The sequence continues at coordinate 21,533 of VXBP01001946.1, read as the reverse complement.
AAGACGCTTAGATGTGGTGTTGGGGGACCTGGTTTAGGGGTGACCTTGCAGAGTAGGGTTGATGGTTGGACTTAGTGATCCCAAGGGTCTTTTCCAACCTGAATGACTCAGTGATTCTATGATTACACAAAAGAAAAGACAGGAACTAGACAACTGAGGTGAAGAACCCACCAGTAGGCAAGGAGGCCAAAGCACATGGATTTCACGCAGCTATACTTACTGGTCACGTGGAAGGAGATGACTCTCTCGCTTGACCCCGCTCTGTTGGTGGCCATACATCTATAGAGAGCAGACACATTCGCCGCTTGAATCACAAGGGTACTCACGGTCTACAAAAGAACAACCAAGCGGTTTCACACGGCAGCAGGGCCAAGCAAGGACGTGAGCCTGACCACCCCAAGGGCCTGGCAAAGTGCTCCACAGGTGTCTGCCCAGCCCAGAACCCCTCCACAGCAGCAGCTGCTCGGCACTGCGGGAGCACTGTGGCACCCCCACTCCAATATCTACTCTTCTGTCCTTGGGTGATTAACAAGCAGGCAAAAGAAAGCCAAGGAAAGCATCCTGCCAGACCCTGGTGCATGTGTGTTAGCAAATCCTACACCCACAAAGCTTTCTGCGCCTTGGGCTAAGCTTTGCGCTCTCATGGTTCACCAGCAGGGCTCACTGGCCTAACTGGACAGACTGGAGAGTTGAGCAAAGAGGAACCTCATGAGGTTCAACAGTTGCAAGTGTAGGGTCCTGCCCCTGTGGAGGAGCAACCCTCAGCATCAGGATAGGTTAGGAATAACCTCTTGGTTATTCCAACCTCCTTGAGGAGGAAGGCCTTGGAGTCCTGGCAGACAGCAGGCTGATAGTGAGCCCACAGTGTGTCATACTTGCCAAGAAGGCCAATGGCATTCTGGGGTGCATTGAGAAGTGTGTGGTCAGTAGGTCTAGAGAGGTCATCCTTCTACTCTACTCTGCCTGCTGAGGCCACATCTGCAGTGCTGTGTCCAGTTCTGGGCTCCCCAGTTTGAGAGAGACAGGGAACAACTGGAGAGAGTCCAGAGGAAGGCAGTGAAGATGACTGAGAGCCTGGAGCATCTCTCTTGTGGGGAAAGTTGAGATTGCTGGGACTGTTTAGCCTGGAGAAGAGGAGAGCTGACCCACACCTGTAGATATCTGCAGGGTGGCTGTAGGGAGGACAGTGCCAGGCTGTTTCCAGTTGTGCCCAGGGACAGGACAAGGAGCAGTGGGCACAAGCTGGAACACGAGAAGTTTCATTTAGAAATGAGGAGAAACTTCTTCCCAGTGCAAGTCCCAGAGCCCTGGCACAGGCTGCCCAGAGAGGCTGTGGAGTCTCCTTCTCTGGAGACCCTCAAACCCGGCCTGGCTGCAGCCCTGTGCACTGTGATTTGGTGGAGGGTGGGGCTGGCCTTGAGCATCTCTTGAGGTCCCTCCCAACTCCAATGATTCTGTGGAACTTCAGACAGCTGAAAGCTAAGCACTGAAACCTCAGTTATGCTCCTAGATGGCTGCTCACTTTGTGCTGTTGTCTGAAGGAGCTGAAGGTGTGATTCTCTGCCTTTTGGTCTGAGTAGGATCCTGCAGGACTAGCTGAGAGCAGACCCCCAACTGAATGATAGGTGAGGAGAGTCTCATCTCTAGTGATGCATTTCCAGATGTGTGAACTGCAGAGCAGGGCACGTCCCCAACCAACAGGAAAGAAAACCAGCTCACCTTTGTCTTCCCAGCAATGGTAACCACTCGGTGCTTGATTTCAACCTGATTCCCACCCTTGCGCTCCGAGATCGCTTTCCACTTCCTGCAGGCGTAGGGATTGGCTCCCGAGCGAACTTTCCTGAGGTGCAAGGAGAGACGTACGCGTTAGACAAGACAGAGATTCATCTTTAAAGGGCGTGGGTTTGTGTTCTCCTCGGTGTCAGCTGCAACACAGGAGGATCCACGTCAATATGAGAAGGAACTTCTTTATGGTGAGGGTGACAGAGCCCTGGAGCGGGCTGCCCGGGGAGGCTGTGGAGTCTCCTTCTCTGGAGACATCCAAAACCCTGCTGGGATGTGTTCCTGTGTGACAGGGGGATTGGACTGGATGATCTTTGGAGGTCCCTTCCAATCCCCAATGTTCTGTGAATACACAGATATTTGTCTCTAGGTCAGGAGCAGCACTGACCGCAGCCCGCATTTGGGAGGGCAGAATCTGCCTCTGGAAACACTGAATAGCACCCTACAAGCTTCCAAGACCTTTGTGCTCTGCAAAACAAGGAACCCTGCAGCCCCCAAGGTGAATTTCCTAATTAATCTGCCTGCGTCGGCTGCGCCAGGATGCTCGGAGGGAAACAGCTATTCTGGGAACAAACCTCCATTCACAAATGGGTAATTCCAGTCCAGTTAGTTCAAAGGAAGGCAGAGAGACACAGAAATCACTGAAGCCCCTGCAAGGATTTCTCGAGGACAGCAGCCATTGTGCAGGAAACAACCAGGCACCAAAGGAAGAGACTAGTGGAAGCGGTTTTGAAAACAACAACAGGAAAGAAGAATGCTGCTTGTTGGGGACTTTTTTCTCTAAAGGAAATCTGGGCTTGTGGCCGGCCCAGATAAGGGAAGCTGCGTGAATCTCGGGCAGGCACTCTCTCTATCGCTCCCCAGCATCGCGCAGCGCGCTTCCTCCGAGGTGCACTTCCACGCAGATAAAGAGCGGCGGCGCGCTCGGCGCTCCAGCGCGACAAAACAAACCCGCCGTCATCGGCATCAGGAGCACATTTCCCCTGTGTGGGATGGAGGCTCAGGCCTGCAGCCCACAGAGAGGTCTGAGCGAGGGCACGCGGACCGCGGCACGTGAAGCCCTGGGCAAACACACAGAGCTCTGGAAGGGGCTGCCCAGGGGGGTCGTGGAGCCTCCTTCTCTGGAGACGTTTCCAACCCGCCTGGATGTGCTCCTGTGCAGCCTGCTCTAGGTGATCCTGCTCTGGCAGGGGGTTGGACTGGATGGGCTTTTGAGGCCCCTTCCAATCCCTAATGTTCTGTGACTCTGTGAAACCAAGATGCCCTTCAAGAAAGCATCACAACAACAGGTAGGCACCAAGAGCACCCCTGGCAGTGCCCATTAAGTGCAAGAAGCTTTTCTTCATCCGTCGTTGGGTTTGCACTCGGTATCCAGCCTGGACAAGGGATGCCCCCGAGCAAGCCCCAGCCCAAACAGCCCTCAAGCATCACACAAGCAACAGAAAACGGTGAGGACTTGGCACTCACTGAGGGCTGAAGGTGCACTCCTCCTCCAGCTGCCAGTGCCACAGGACGACAGCGGGCGGTGGGACGGCGTAGACAGTGCAGGTCAGCGCCTGCATCGAGCCATACTTGTAGGAGTCCACGGGGGCCAGCAGCGCGTTCTCACCAATCTGGGGGGGGACTAGAGGAGAGAGCAGCAAGTTATCCCTCCCGCTAGCAGCTCCCTCGTGGCACCACATGCACGTGTTGGACCCACAACCGGTAACTCGTGCCACACCCCGCATCAGAGGGCAACACAGAGCATCTCCAAAGACTTGTTGGGAAGAGGTGAATACACCCAACTCCTTGAGGATCAGGCTCTCAAAATGTGGTGCTTAGGACTTCCTATAAAATCTCCTTTTGTCATCCCTTGGTTTAAAACACAGCCCTGGGACCCCCACAGCCATGTCCAACCATTACATACGTATTATCCCCCACTACATGTGGCCTTTCTGCCCTGTCCAAGACCTGCTGTCTTCAAAGAGTGGGGGCTAGGCTGCTTCCTGGGGAGCAGAGAGAAGGAAGAGGAGGAGGAGAAGGAGGAAGGTTACACAAAACAGGGCAGAAGAGGAGGGACAGCATGCGTGGGGCAGGAAGGATGGGCGAGGCTGGACAGGGCCAGGATGGAGTGGGGTGGGGGAGGACTCCGGCAGCACAGCCAGCGAAGAGGGCAGGAAAAGAGCAGGACACAGAGGCGAGGAAATAATATACACAAAACAAGAAAAACACACACAAAGTCTCATCAGAACAACATCAGGAGCCTGCAGCCTCTCAACCAGCCCATCCTGGACCCAGGAGAGAAGAGTCACCTCTGCCCCCCGTGGCTGAGGTTCAACTGTTCTCCTCCCGGCTGCTACGGGCACGTAAATCTTCACAGCTCTTGGGGTGAAGTGAACCCCGAGAAGGCAGGAAGGTCCCCCTTTGGCACAGCACCTACCATTCACGAGCAAGGCGAACGTGTGTCTCTTCTGCATCTTGTTAGAAGGGTTTGTGAGGACAACGGTGTAGTTCCCTGCGTCCTTCTCGGTGGCTTCGGTGATCACCAAGGTGTAGCCCAGTTTAAGAGTGTGATTGGCACTGATGGCTCTGCCATTTTTGTACCTGAGGGAAAAGCAGAGCGTTTTGAGCACTTCAGAACTTCACCTCGACGAAGAACAGCTCCGTTTTCACGGGGGTGGTGTCCCAGTCCTCACCATTTCACCTCTGGTGGCGGGTATCCCTTAAACTTGACAGGAATTTTGACTGCATCTCCAAGCCTGGTCTCGACCACGTTCTCCATTCTCTCCAGATGAATAAAAGGACTTTCTGCAAAACAAGTACAATTGAAATAAAACATACAAATAAAATTGAAAAAGTAACATATATAAAAGGACCATCTATCTAGCCATCTACTCATCCATCCCTCTACCCATCCACCCACCCATCGATCCATCCTATCCATCAACATCATGAACTGGTTAGATCTACCAATTCCAGGGAAGAGTAGCATCCAAACCGACAACGTGATAGAGTTAGGTACCTCCAATCTCTTTTCAAGTTTGTGTTTGAACCACTGGAGTCACAGAATTATTTACTTCACTTGCTTTAAGCTCGAAATTACCTTCAGACTAAGACAGCAATTAGCTGATTGACTAAGATTTCGGATTAGTGTTTTAATTTAGCACTTAGTATCTGGTACATTTGCTATAGAGCATCATCTTGCTTTGGCTCCTGAAGAGAAACAGAAAGAACCCAGGAGAACACCTGGGTCTGTCTTAAGCCACCGTTCCTCCAACTAAGTCTGAACGTTGGGGGGAAAAAACCCACAAAACCTATTAGTATTCTGGTCTCTGACATCAGACCCCAGGAAAACCTGTCTCCTTCAAAATATAAAGCCCTTTGTCTGACTCAGTGACTAAAAGTGGGCCATTCTCATGCTGGCAATTCTTCTCCGAGCAGCAAGCCGGTGGAGCCGCTGGGGCTGCGCCCAAGAGGGGCTTGAAAAAAGGCTGTAGGATGTGGCCCCGTATTTATCGACGCGCTTAGCCAAAGCTGTTTCCTTTGCATCATTTCCGGGCAGCCCACACTTCCATTTGATTCATCTGCTCGTGTTGCCAGAGCTTGAAGTTTTATGTCCCTGGTTTCATTCATGTGGGGTCAGAGTGTTGTCCCACAGGCGGGTTAGATGCCTTCTGCATCCCAGGAACCAACCCCACATCTGAAGGAAGTAACAGTCCTGAAGCAGAGGATGCCCTACCATGGATAATGAAGTAACTGCTGTTCTTCATGTTCATCCGACCGCTGGATGCTGCGCAAGTGTAGCGCCCTTCGTCACTCAGGGACACGGCGTCGATGGTAAGAGTGCTCACAAACTTCTTCACTTCTCCTGCAGTGGTTTTGAAATCCCTGATGGTAGCATGTTTTTCCTGTAACAGATGAAAATCATAGAATCACAGAATCATTCAGGTTGGAAAAGACCCCTGGGATCATCGAGTCCAACCAGCAACCCTACTCTGCAAGGTCACCCCTAAACCAGACCTCCCAACACCACATCTAAGTGACTTTTAAACTCACACAGGGATGGGGACTCAACCCCCACCCTGGGCAGCCCATCCCAGTTCCTGCCCACTCTCTCCAGGAAAAATTTCTTCCTGCTGTCTAGTCTAACCGTCTCCTGTTGGAGCTTGAAGCCCTTCCCTCTGCTTCTGTCACTAATGACCTGTAAGAAGAGCCCAGCACCAGCATCTCTGCAGGGTCCTTTCAGATAGTTCTAGAGAGTGATGAGGTCTCCCCTCAGCCTCCTCTTCCTCAGCCTAAACAGCCCCAACTCTCTCCATCTCTCCTCGCAAGATTTATTCAAAGGCAGAGGTGTTGGGGAGCTTTACTGCCATTCCTCATGCCACCCTTTGCACACCTGTATATCCTAGCAGCTTCTCCAGGTGTTCTCATCTGCTTTGTCACTATTATCCTGGAGGAGCGACGTTGCACCTGAGGGACACCCTCTTGTGCTGCTGGTGCTTTCACGCGGTTACGGATTTACCTTGACGGCAGGGTAGTCCCATTTGAAGTCGATTCCTACGTTCAGCTCCGTCCTTACGGTGCAGTTGAGAACAAGCTTTTCTCCCACGGCCAGCTCCACTTGGTGGTGAGGGTTCATCGTCAGGTCGTAAATCCGGTACCCTAGAGGCAGCAAAAGGCACACGCGGCGCGCTGGGTAAGAAGAGGCTCCTTCACAGCACTCGGCGCCGAGTCTCCCAGGTGAGCTTGCTGATGCTCTCACAAAACCCTGATTGCAAAGTGGCCCCTCGATAACGTGGTGGCAGGGGAGCAACGGAGACTGAAGGGAACAGACGCCTGCCCTGAGCATCTTCCATGTGAAGGACGCAGCAGGATGCAGGACCTTGATCAGTGCTCCCCAGGCAGTGGCACCTGGCAGGAGATGGTGACCTGCACAGTTCCTCTGCCTTAGGAAGCATTTTCCACACCCCTGGGAGACCTGACAATGAGGAGGTTTATCCCCTTCCCCAGCAGTGAGCAGGTAATCAATGAAGAGCAACGGCCTGGCATTTGCACAACCATCCTGTTTACTTTGTGCAATCAAATGTTCAAAACACTCTGCATGCAGAAATTCTGCAAAAAGTCCTGAATTCACAGAATCACAGAACATCAGGGATTGGAAGGAACCTCGAAAGATCATCCAGTCCAGGCCCCCTGCCACAGCAGGATCATTTTGCTGCAAATCAGGGCGAAAACTCACGAATTTGATGGAGAAGCAGGAGCCCGGGGCACAGAACAAAGACTGAAGGGCTGCTCTGCCTTCCCACCAAGCAAGACAGGACTGCCTTGGTGTCATCTGGCCACTGTGTCCTCAGCCAAAGGACTGAGAGCTGGAGCTTCAGCTTAGGCTTGAGCTTCCTCAGAACACCAAGTTATCTCTGGGCTTTGATGAAGAACTGACAAACTACTTGATCTAGGTGATCCTGCTCTGGCAGAGGGGATTGGACTAGATGATCTTTCGAGGTCCTTTCCAATCCCTAATGTTCTGTGATTCTATGAGAGTTGATCTAGGGAATCCTGCTCTGGCAGGGGTGATTGGATGAGATGGTCTTTCGAGGTCCCTTCCAATCCCTAACGTTCTGTGATTCTGTGACACCAGGGCAGCAAAAAACCCCTAAAAGACTCAGAATGCAGATCTAAAGGAGACAAGACTATCTAGCTCCTAGTGCGACCTTCAGCTCCACCATCCCCTTGGTACCCCCGCAGCCCAATCTGCTGCTGGTGGGTCCTGCCTCTAGTTCCCTTCAGCTACGACTCGGATGCTGCACAAGAGGGATGTCATGAAGAAGGCCTGCATTGTTAGGGAAAAAGAACTAAACCCTGGCGTGTACGCAGGGTACTAAAAATAGAAGCACTTACCCCGGCGCTGAAACAGAGAGAACACAATACAGGGCATTTACCAGCGACGCACGATGCATCCCGGCACGCCGCGTGCATTAGCGGCGCTGTCAGTACTGACTGCAGCAGAGTCCACCCAAATGGACTTGGTTCCGCGTGGCGCGGCGAGCGAAAGAACACGGACTGCAGGCACAAAGGAAGCCGCTGGCTTACCGACAACCGCCACGATGTAGATCACCGACTGGTAGCTCTCGTCGTCTATTTTAGCTTCGCAGAAGACCATGCCCGCGTAGCTGATTAAATGGCTGGGAATGGTGAAGCCCCTCTTGTTATGCCATGAAATGGATTTGCCGTCAGGAACAAATATCTTTTCTGGATATTTCTGTTGGGAAGATTGATTACAACACACAGGTTTCAAAATTCAAATCATTTTCAAGCCAAGCATCTTCCACACCCCCGGGGGCTCAGTTTTAGCAGTTGGAGCAATCTACTGGAGAGCACTTCCATCTTGGAGTTCTTGTGGACAACAAGCTCTCCACGGAACTCTTGTGGCCAAGAAGGCAAATGGAATCCTGGGATGGAGCAACAAGAGTGTCTTCAGCAGATCAAGGGAGGTTCTTTTCCCTCTCTGCTCTAATGAGGCCACATTTGGAGTATTGAGTCCAGTTCTGGACTCCTCTGTTCAAGAGGGATAGAGATCTGATGGAGAGAGTTTGACCTGGAGTTACGAGGATGACTGGGAGACTGGAACAGTTGCCTTATGAGGAGAGATTGAGACATCTAGGACTTTTCAGCTTGGAGAGGAGGTTATGAGTGGATTCAATCACTGTCTATAAACCCATGAGGGTTGGGTGTCAAGAAGAAAGAGACAATCTCTTTTCTCTTGTGCCCTGTGATAGCACAAGGGGCACTGGGTGTCAGCTGGAGCTCAGGAAGTTCCATCTCAACATGAGGCAAATCTTCTTTACTGTAAGGGTGACAGAGCACTGGAAGGGGCTGCCCAGGGAGGCTCTGGAGTCTCCTTCTCTAAGGACTTCCAAGACCCATCTGGATGCATTTCTGTGCAACCTGTCTTAGGTTCTATGATCCTGCCAGAGCAGAGGGGTTGGACTCAATGATCCCTGGAGGTCCCTTGCAGTCCCTAATGGTCTGTGTGTGGCTGTGCAATCTCCCCGCACTGTGAGAGCACGGAGGATCCACGGGTGAGCACATCCCCAGCACCCACCCTGTAAGCAAAGGCTGTGCAATTCCCAGGGGTGGAAAGAAGTTTCAGGGAAATGAACTGACACTTTGAGCAATGTGATGTCAACTCATGCCTGACGTAATAATAAAGACAGCCTTGCTCCTTACCGCGTGCAGAGACACGTTGAGGTTCGATACAGTCCCAAGGCAGGGCACCACCACAGTTTTGTTCTTGGTGATGTACACGATGCCGAGCTGATCGCTAACGGAAGTCACGAATGGAGACCTGTAATCTGGAAGAAGTTTCAGTCAGTGAATGGAAGTTCCCACACTTACAGAGGAAATACTTAGATTTCCTTCTTTTCTCATCCACTTCTCCTCAACTGGAGAGCCCTCCAGCTGGACAATGTATTCTCACAGCAGTGCACTCTTTGGAGAAGAGCTTCCCTCCATCACAACAACCATCTGATTTACCCTAGTGTGACTTTCCTTGCGTAAATGCTACAGGAAAGGTCAGTTAAACGTACTGAGGTGCTACACTGGCTCCTCCAGTCACAGCATAGCATCACAGAATCATTCAGGTTGGAAGAGACCCCTGGGATCATCGCGTCCAGCCATCAACCCTGCTCACCCCTAAACCACATCCCCCAACACTGCATCCAAGCGGCTGTTTTCAGTAAACATACAGTGAACACAATCCTTCCTCATCTGAAACTCCTGCTGAGGTGCAGACAGGCTCAGAGTGCAGTGCTGAGCTGTGGGTGGAGGACAGGAGCAGACCAAGCGTTGCATATGGCCAGTCAGATCAAAATTACAGGTACAAAGGCTCTTCTATCAATGGCAAGCAGCCTACTGACATGTAATTACTCAACAAATTACTTACAGAGCAGAAATTCTAGGGTTAATCAATTTTAGTGACAAAACCATCTCGAGATACCTGGCAGCTCTTTTCTCTCTTGAGGCTAGGGGCAGAGCCACCTCAGATTTGCATCAGCACTTACCTTGAACATAGACATAAATGGTTGTGGCTGCCTGGTTGTCCCTGTAAAGGCACCTGTAGTCCCCCGTGTCGTTGCTGATGACTTTGAGAAGAGTAAGTCTCTTGCAGTAGGGGCCGTCGTGGCAGTCTGTCACGGAGATACGCTTCTCAGCGCTGCTCTGGTTGCTCGGCCAGGACCAGTCCAGCGGCCTCTGACCACTGGGGAAGCAAACGTTAGAGGAGCATGAGCGTGTGATGAGCACCAGCACTGATGCCAAGGTGGCAAAGCCCAGTCCCGACAGTCTCTGTGGCTTGGGAGAGGAACGAGCTTCACGCTGTCACACGGAGCTCCAAGCACACAGGATAAATTCACCTCAATCAGCCTACAAGGAAGCTGTTTGAGATGACACAGCACCCAGAAAGGAAGGTCACTAGTGAGCCCCACAGGGACCAAATCACCCACTATTCAGTACAAAAACTCACCGCATGAATTAACCCTTTCAAAATCATACTGCACAGACTCGCTCTCACCTGCAAGTAATATTCAGAGTGTCATTTGCAGTTACTGTGAGGACATCCTTCTGAGTGCTCAGGGTTGGCTGATCCAGGGAGATAAACAAACCTGCAGAAAACATAGATAAAACGCAACAACTCAACCCAAATAAACACAGTGGCTGCTCTCGATCTGCAACAACAATGATGAAGCACATTATGCACAAGTTATGCCCCATCTTTTGAGAGGGCACTTTCACATCACCTACTTAGCAGTGGAGGGTAAATAATGACTTTTCACACATCCCAGAAAGTTCAGAAACTCTGTCATAACAGGAAGCAAAGGCAGATGGTCAGGAGCTAGCTGCAGAGCACTACAATTCAGGCAGCCAGGGTGGAGTTCCTGTTTTCTTGCGTTGCCAACTTCAAGGTCTAACAAGAGGATGTGGAACATTAAAACAGAGTGAACCTTCATCTGGTGATCTCACTCCCTGGGGGAAGGGATTACCAACCTTTCTTATAATAAATGGGATATACTTGTGTTATTCAAGACTGCTGATCAGTGAAGGATGTTGAAGGAACTACTTCACACTTTGTCACACATTTGAGATCCCATGGATTTATCTGATCCCATGATTTTCTAAGGTTATCCCTACCACAGAATCACAGAACATGAGGGACTGCAAGGGACCTCGAAAGGTCATCTAGTCCTCCTAAGCCACTAGGCAAAAATCTGTTACTACCAAAGTTCAGTCTCCTTCTCTGAAGGTGTTTAAAACCCCCCTGGATATGTTCCCATGCGACTTGATCGCTGTGGCAGGGGGATTAGACTGGATGATCTTTCCAGGTTCCTTCCAACACCTAATGTTGTGTGATTTGCATCATGCTCACCTCAAGCCACCTACATCTCAGAGGGCAACAGCCCAGCTCTTGTAACTTTGGCGGGTACCAAAGGGAGAGGCATTCAGCCTGCCCTGGCTGCTCCCATCCCCATCAGGAATCTGGTCTCACTGGGCACAGGGCAGCCTGAAGCGGGACAGCGTGGCCAGCTATGACAGACAAGAAGCAAGCATGGACAGCCCGTGCAAGGGCTCTTCCTTGTTTCCCTGGTATTTCCCCGTTCTTTTGGCTCTGGCATCCCGAGCAGGTTCCTCGCTGATGACGGGTTTCCCGCATTTGGCTCCGGGGACATTCTGCTCTTGGAAACCACGGCTGCTGCTGGAGCCAAGCGAGCAGGACACGGTGTCACGGCAGGGAGCCGTCTCCGAAGGGCCAGCACCGGTCAGACGGGCGGCAGAGGAGCGGAGAGGACCGCAGCAGACACAACTCCGCGGCTCCGTCCGCCCCGTCCCAGCCCGGCAGCGCCCTGTCTCGCCCGCGCCGAGGAAAACCCGCACCGACGCCGCTCCCCGCACCCGCGCATCCCTCTCCCCGGGACCCCGCGAAGCTACCGGAGCCCGGCGCTCCCCGACGGCGCGGCTCCGCACAGCCGCGGCTGCCCGAGCACTTACCGGGAGCCCCGCACAGCAGCACCGCCAGCAGCCGCGCCGCGCCCAGCTCCATCGCGCTGCGGGGCGCCGAGCGAACCCTCTGCCCGACGGCACCGTCGCACCGGCAGCCGGGCCGACTCACGCCAAGCCGAAGCGAGCCGAGCCGAGCCGAGCCGAGCCGAGCTGAGCTGAGCTGAACGGAGCCGCGCTGCGCTGCACCGCACCGCACCGCACCGCACCGCAGCGCAGCGCAGCGGGTCTGCAGGTCCCAGCGAGCAGCACCGCCCCTCTTCTGCCCGGGGCCGGGGCTTTTGTCTGCGACCCCGCCCCGCACGCAGTGTCCCCGCCCCCGGGGGCTGCTCCGGGTGCGGGAGGACCGCGGGACTCCCACCGGGGCTCGGGACGGGGTGAGCGCCGCTGACATTCAGCGTCATCGTGCGAGGGTCCGGGGCTTCTTAAAACTCCCGCAAGAGCGATGCACCCGATGCTCTCTCCAGGCACGCAACCATAAAGCCTTTGCGGGGAAGGGGGGGCGGATATAAGGAATCACAGAACATTAGGGATTGGAAGGGACCTCGAAAGGTCATCCAGCCCAATCCCCATCCTGCCACAGCAGGATCCCCTAGGTCCAGTCGCACAGGAACACGTCCAGGCGGGTTTTAAATGCCTCCAGAGAAGGAGACTCCACAACCTGCCTGGGCAGCCCCTTCCAGTGCTCTGAGACTTGTGCTTAGGTGGATCCATCGATAAATCAGGAGCTAACCAGGGAGAGAGGACACACAGCGACGAGCACAAGTCCTTCATGGTCCATTTTCCCCTTTCCCTGCAAATCTGCGCCTGAGCCCATCCACAGAAGACTAAGTTAATGGAGCGGTGATTTTATTCTGCACACCACGCAGTTCCAGCTGGCTTGCTCTGCTGGGGGATGAGTGTCATTTCCTTTGAAATGAAACCCCCATTGCTCACAGAAAGATACTGGGAATGGGAGAAGCCACCATTTCTAGACTAATTTTTCCCAGGGAGCTGATAAAATCCATGGAAAGTCAAAGAAGACTCAGGTGGTTCACAGAACATCAGGGATTGGAAGGGACCTCGAAAGATCATCCAGTCCAGTCCCCCTGCCACAGCAGGATGCCTTAGATCCAGTCACACAGGGACACATCCAGGTGGGTTTTAAATGTCTCCAGAGAAGGAGACTCCACAACCCCCCTGGGCAGCCCCTTCCAGTGCTCTGTCACCCTCACTGTGAAGAAGCTCCTCATATTGGTGTGGAACCTCCTCTGTTCCAGCTGACACCCATTGCCCTTTGTCCTATCATTAGATGCCCCTGAGCAGGAGGTTCCACATCAATATGTGAAAGAATTTCTTCCTGGTGTGAGTGGCAGAGCACTGGAAGGGGCTGCCCAGGGGGGTTGTGGAGTCTCCTTCTCTGGAGACATTTAAAACCCACCTGGATGTGTTCCTGTGACTGGAGCTAGGGGATCCTGCTGTGACAGGGGGATTGGACTAGATGATCTTTGGAGGTCCCTTCCAGTCCCTGATGCTCTGTGATTCTGTGATGCTGGTTTTATTTGCTTTGACTAGCTAGAGAGAAAAACCTGTCAGGGGACAGATGACAGCAGGAACTGTTGGCATCCACAGCAGTTTAGCCAGACAACAAAACACACTGAAATATAAGGATCAGTTGGAAAACACTCATCTGAAGTGATGAGGAGATCATATATGAACACAGCAACACCACTGGTACCTCTCTCACTCACTTCAGTGCTTTCAGCACTCCTGTGAGAGCTTCCAAAAGTGCAGTCAGTAGAAAATACGCAACTACCCTGATTTTAACTGCCTCTTCTGCAACGGAGCCAGCTGATGTCACTTGGAGCTCGCTGCAGCACCGCTCAGCCCCCGTTTTCATGTGCAGCCGTCGCTACGAAGCGAGTGATTTGGACAGGGGTGATTGGTTGGAGATTGTTTTGCTGCCTGAGCTTCATGGGAACAAACACCCACTGTTTGCCCTAAGCATGTCTAAGCAAAGAGCGATGAATGCTGGCCCTCCAGCGTTTGCCGTGTCGCCTGCCTCCTCCTCCCCTGCGGTGTCCTGAGAAAGGGAAGGAGAGGGGCTGACCCCTCAAACACACGGACCTCCCGGCTAAGCAATGCGCGCGTCGGGTTGAGCAGCGGGCAGCGAGGCGCGTGCGTGCCGTGACTCTTGCCCGTCCACGGGGCAGTGGTGTTTCAAAAGCACAAAGTGTTCTCAGCTCCCGGAGTGATCCCAGTGAGATCTTAGTCTTTACGCCGTGCTTCCTGAAATGGGATGCGGTCCTTGAGTGGAAATTGGCTTGGCTGCCAGCATAATCTTGTTAAACAGAATAATGCTGTAGGAACCGCTGCTTCACTGCACAAATTGGCACCTCTGCATTTGGAGGGGGCACATTTGTGACAGCAATGAGCAAACCCAAGGATTACTTCTTTACGCTCCACACCCTTGAATGGGGCCCCAATCCTGTACACATTTAAACACAGGGATAACTTTGCTGTGGAAAACCAGTCTACGGACGCAGGGCTTCTCAACTCCATCAACTGACAAATCCTCTCGTAAGATGGGGTCAAAACTATGGCAAAGAATCCCTGGAAATGGTAGGCGTGTGGGGAAAGTGAGCGTTCACAAGAGTGAGGTGACTTCGATGGCACCAAACATGCGGTATCGTACATGCTTGGCGCGCTCAGTTCCCTTCTATAGCTTCGATGGGGCTTTCTCAAGTGGATGGTCACTGGAAGGTGCCATGGGGAACCTCTGAGAGGAAAGTCAGCCTAAGCGCTGAAGAAAGACAGCACAAGGAGGATGTGGAGTTGTTGGAGCAGGTCCAGAGGGGGCCATGTGAAGGATCCCAAGGCTGGAGCACTTATGAAGACAGTCTGAGAGAGTTTGGCTTGTCCTGCCTGAAGAGGAGAAAGCTCCAGGGGGACCTTATAGCAACCTTCCAGTCCCTGAAAAGGACCTATAAGAGGGCTGGGGAAGACTGTTCAGAAGGGCAAGGAATGACAGGACAAGGGGTCATGGCTTCAGGCTAGAAAAGGAGAGATTTAGGCTGGACATGACAAAAAGGTTCTTTAGTCTGAGGGTGGTGGATCCCTGGAACAGGTTGCCCAGAGAGGTGGTGGAGGCCCCATCCCTGCAGATATTCAAAGTCGGGCTTGCTGGGGCTCTGAGCAACCTGTTCTAGCTAGAGACACTCTGCTTGTTGTAGGGGGGTTGGACTGGATGACCTTCAGAGGTCACTTCCAACTCAATACATTCTCATTCATATCAATGCTCCTGGGACAGCTGCAGGACAAGAGAAGTCTGGTTACAAAACCAAAACACCAGTGGTTCAAGTGATGGCAGCTCTCTCTTCCAGCCTTTTAGGCTGCAATCTCTGCGCATCCTTTGTGCCATCCTTTAGACTCGCAGAGAACATAGTGTAGCCCACCTTGCACCAGAGCCTGCACTAGTGCTGAGCTACTGAAAGAAGCCAAAAACATGTTGAGGGAGTACAGGGTGGGATTTCCTCCCTCTTCAGAGACAGTTTCGACCTGTGAAGTCTCCTGAGATCCCTAAAACATCATGAGCAATACGCAAGGGCTTCTAAAGACAGCCCATCCTCTACCTTAGCCCCCTCACCTGCCTTAAAGAGGCAGTTCCCTCCAGGCATGTCAAACCTGGCTTTGTTCTGTCCCCTCCTCGGCCAGAAAACACCATCAAAGAAACAGGCTGCTAGAAGTATCTGCACAAACTTTCAGCCCTCTTGCCACACTTGAGCAGATATCAGGGCAGTGTGGACCTGACCTGGAGATCTGGAGGAGAGCTCGTAGCCAACAGACCATCTACATCACCTGGGGTTTCAACAGATCAGTTCCCTGCTGGCACAGCGTCTCCCACAGCTCCTTGGAAAGAAGCTCCCATCCTGAAATCGATGCAGTTCCAGCCCCTGCAGTTATTCCCCTCCTTTCCTGCAGCCTGAGGCAGGGGAAGCCCTGAGTCTGGGGATGCTCTTTGGGAACAGTCTGTGCAACAGGAGGGGGCACAGATCTTGCCTTGGCCAAACAGGGCCACAAGCTTTTGTTTACGCATCTGACCCTCTGGTTGTCAAAAGGTCATTAAAAACAAGACACAAAGCAGGAGCAGAAGAACCAGACAACCCCCCTTCTCTCCTCTCCTCAACTTGTCATGACTACCTCACGCTCCCTGGCTCTGTCAGCACCTCCCGGACAGTGGAGCTGAGGAGCCCAGCCAGAGCAACTGCAGTCACAGGAGCAGCCACGCTGCCTGCTGTTTGCTTAATTATTTCAGTCACAACCTGGGGGGGAGATAAGCTGGCACTGGGAGCACCAGTTATGTGCTTCCTTGCACATGTAGCTCCATAAATTTTCAGGCAGCAATGTCCCACGCAGAAGACATCTTAGGATGCAGCAGCCAGCAGCTGGCTCATGGTCAACTCTCTGCCCCACAGCTGACAGCACTAAGAGCCTCAGCATCTAATGCAAAGGTGAAAGCTCTGGCTAGATTGCAGACTGCATCACTGCAACAGGCTGCACCCTTGCAACAACCCCTGAACCCCCAGCTAGCGTGGCCTAAGGGTCTGTGATTCTGTGACCCTGTTTTGAGAGCGTGCCCAAAAGGCTGAGCCCTTTGCTGGAATCTGTGGACATGTCTCTTGAGTTTGGCTCTGTCCAGCTATAAACAGGAGGTGTGAGTTTGCCTGGTGTGACATCCCCAAAGCAGCTTGGCGGGGTGCTGATGGTAACAGAACTGGAGAAGCAGGTTCACTGCTCTAAAAGCCCAGACTGGTCCAACTTGCCTTGGACACATCTCTCTGCTCCTTTGCAGGGCACGGGCTGGTGGAGAAGAGTCAAATCCCTTTAGGTCTTTACTTGTGGCTGAGGTCTCTGGAAATCTCTCCCCCGCTTGCAGCAGGAAGCAGCTCGGCAGCATCACTTTCAGAGCAGGAAGCAGAGGGTAATTCAGTGTCTGGGACCCTGGACATGTGGTCAGTCAGGCTAATGGATGGGCAACTGGTGACAGGGACAAGCTACAGACCCTTAGAGAGAAGTAAGGGATATGCAATACTTTGTTTTTCCTGTTTCCTTTTTGTTGTTGTATCGGAAGGGGCTCAGAAGGTCTCAAAGCCTTGGTTGACAGAACAGCTGGAGAAGGATGAAATCTTTTCATTCCACAGCTCACTGGTGTGGCATGGTCTTGCCACATCCCCTCCAGTGAGGACAGCTGCATCTCACAAGAGCACCCTCAGCTACATAAAGCAGCATCCTCAGCCTCTGTCCATGTGGCTGCATTTGGATCCTACTCCCTTAATAGGCACTGAAGGAGCAAGAGCATCACACTGGACAGTGAACAAAAAGGCACCTGGATGACAGTCACAGGCTCTGGCCCTTGTGTCTGCAAGTATCGAAGGATTCTGTTTGATGTGGACCATGGCCATCGGGAATCCTCCAACACCCACCCGCTCTAGGATGGTGCCTAAGGGGCTTTCAACCAACCCGAAGCCAGGCCTCCCACAGGTGAAGTTCCAGTGGTGGAAGACTAACTGCTTGGGAAAAAAACCCCACCAAACCCCTGTATTACTGGTTTGCTGTGAAATACAGAAAACGTTTGAAGGCATCTGTCAGGGAGCCAACGTACCCAACATCTTCTTACAACTTGTCCTGGTGTCAGGAGGAGAAGCAACTCAGCCCAGCTCCCAGGGCGGTTGCACTCGATGCTCCCTGGGGTTTTTTCCAACCAGAGTGAGTCTGTGATTCTGTGAAAAAGTGATGAGTTAAGTCCTATTTCCCTAGGAAACCAGCCTAAAATTTGCAGTTCACACCAAGTGGAAGAGACTGCCAGGACAGAATGAGATGTTGACACTGGAGGCAGCTCAAATGAGAGCAAAGTGCTGTCAGAAATTGTGAAAACGCTGATGGATTGGAGAAGAAGAGGAGATCAGACAGGTGGGAGTGATAACAGCCTTCCAGTGAGGAAAGGCTGGAGGTCACTGATCAGTTATCCTCGTAGCCACCAAGGGCAGGTAAGAGAGGAAATAATCAGTCTGATTTTCAGGACAGGAGATTTATCTCCGATAACACGGAACGATTTCTGACTTTCAGGGCAGTTAAGCACTGCACACGGTCGTGTGGGGAGTCTGGCATCAGTTCAGGTGTTTGAGATCAGGTCTGACAGATCTCTGTCAGCGATGGAATTCAATTCCTGCTTACAACAGAAGTAGCTATCAGATAAACTCGGGTTTACTCAGGTCCCACATCCTCATGTTGAATTGGAATGCAATTCATGGCTCTCAGTTCTTCAACACAGCCGTCCCACGGGCAGCTCCTTAACGCAGCAGTCCTACATGAAGTGCATCTCCATTGACACCAGCACAACATTTCAACCAGATGACAACATTTCAAGGTTTCTTTTCAGCAGGAGAAAACGAAAATGATCGCTCTGAGCTGACACCTCTTCTAGCTCCTTTTTTTTTTTAGCAGGAGTGATTAATGAGTGGGTTTTGTTGTCATGGTTTTGTGTTCAGCACCTAAACTGAAGAAAACCAAGCCACCATCAGCCTTCAAACCGTTCTTCACGCAGCCCTAGTTCCAGCTAGAGAAGAGCGACCTCAGGGTACACGCCGACGGGGACTTCTGGAATGTGTCAGTGGTGGCCAAAGTACAGGCAGTGATTTACAGGGACTGTCTGAGATGCTCTGAAATGGCTTTGCCAAACCAGATCAGGCTGGTGACACAGCCTACCTCACAACCAGAGTCCTCACCCAAACCCAGACACACTAAGCCAAGGTTCTCTTTTCTGCACGTTTTGCCTGCGTGAGCAGGCTGACTGATCACGTACACGTTCTCTAACAGCTGATTATTTTCTCAAAGCCCTCATTCAGGCAGAAACATCCCATCAAATACCATTAGAAAGTCCAACAGAGGGTTACGACGATGATTAGGGGACGGGAGGACTTGCCTCATGAGAAGAGGTGGAGAGAACTGGACTTTTCAGCTTGGAGAGGAGAGGTTATGATGGGACTGTCCTAGAGGCCCATTCTGCAGCCAAGAGAGCAGCCGGGGAGAGTGCCCAGTCCTGTTTCTTTCCATTCTCAGGATGACCTTTTCCACGCCAGCCCTGGATATGAACCACCACAGAGCAGGAAAACTGGCACACAGGAGGGCAAATGGTGGCAAGCGACATGGGGGCAAAAGCAGACAGAGTGCCAACTGTCCAGGCTCAAACTGATAGGAGGGATCTTCTCCTGAAGCCAAAACCATCACCATAGAAATCTGGAATCTTGTCTCCAGTTCTGGGCCCCTCAGTTCCAGAAGGACACAGAGCTGCTGGACAGAGTCCAGCGCAGAGCCACAGAGATGATGGAGGGAGGGGAGCATCTCCCTGATGAGGAGAGGCTGAGGGAGCTGGGGCTCTTGAGCTTGGAGAAGAGGAGACTGAGGGGTGACCCCATTAATGTTGATAAAGATGGGAAGGGTGGGTGTCAGGAGGATGGAGCCAGGCTCTGCTCAGGGGCATCTGATGACAGGACAAGGGGCAGTGGGTGTCAGCTGGAACAGAGGAGGTTCCACATCAACGTGAGAAGGACCTTCTTAATGGTGAGGGTGACAGAGCCCTGGCAGGGGCTGCCAGGGTGGTTGTGGAGTCTCCTTCTCTGGAGATGTTTAAAGCCCACCTAGATATGTTGCTATGCAACTGGATCTACATGATGCTGCTGTGTCGGGGTATTGG
>VXBP01001945.1:0-19625 GCA_013400115.1 Rhinopomastus cyanomelas | reverse complement strand
GACAAGGATGAGCAGTTTCCAGGTGCACACAAAGTCCTAAGGGTCTAGATAGGATTCCATTACCCTCAAGGGTAACACTGCTATATACATCAATCAGCCATCTAATTTAGTCTCAGCACCCTCACAGGAAAGAATTTGTTCCTCACGCCCAACCCCTCAATCTCCCATCTTCAAGTCTGTAACCTTTTCTTCCTGTCCTCTCACTACACACCCGTGTAAAAAGCTCTAGCTCAGCTTTCTGATTTAGCTCATATGAAACCACAAACACAGTTTCTGAATGTATTACATTTATGTAATTAAGCCATAGCTACTGTGGCATATAAACGTGCATAAAATATGTAAAACAGGTTAGTCACTTTACATGCAAAATACAGTCAAACCACAGCCCCAAACAAAGTTAAAAATTCACTAACATAACCCACTTTTTATTATAAGGCCACAATTGAACCTTTCAATTCTAACATTAGCTTGTACATCACATTTTTCCGTGGTTTACCTCCTGAGTGTGCTCTTTATACACCTGCAGTGGACCTTTGGTCTTAGCTGTATCCCAGATTTGCAGAGATCCATCTCCACTAGCAGTGATCAGCACATGCTCATTATTCTCACTCCAGGTCACATCAAAGAGGCCATCGTTCCAGTCAAAACTAAATCAAAAGAAGACAATTACCCATGCGAAAGCACGACACAGACGTCTGGACTAATTACACGGCAAGACAGCGATTTCTTTAAATCTTTCTCTGTTCTAAACAGCACTTTGATGTATCTGAGCTTCCAACAGGACTCCTTACAAGTAGTTAGTTTGTTATGTCAACTTCTACAACTGTTATGTCTGATTCTACAATCAGAACAGGTGGATTAAGTTAAAGCATAAGCAAGCCAAGGGAACTCCACACACAGAATGGAATGTGATGTCAGCCTTAAACTTAGTAGGCAGAGGGAAATATGCCTCCTTTAATATGTCTTAATAGGCAGAGGGAAATATACCTCCCTTTCACAGAAGATTCAGCTAAGCTCAGGTTAAACTTCATGCCATGCTGCAGTGATGACAACAGAAAGGACCACACAGAACGTTTTCATTAAAAACAAAATAACACACCTTATGGCTCAAGAACTTAGAGGACCCTCCACCACAAGCAAAAGTGGAGCCACTGGAGTAATTTACATGTCACAGAATCATAGAATCATTCAGACTGAAAAAGACCCCTGGGATCATCGAGTCCAACCATCAACCCCACTCCACAAGTTCACCCCTAAACCAGATCCCCCAACACTACATCTAAGCCACTTTTAAACACATCCAGGGATGGGGACACCACCACGGGCAGCCCATCCCAGTGCCTGCCACAATGCAGATGAGCCATAAGAAAAATCTTATCTGTGGAAAGGGTCCTCAGCCCTTGGAACAGGCTGTGCAGGGAGGCAGCTGAATGCCCATCCCTAGATGTATTTCACAGTGGTGGAGATCTGGAGCTCAAGCACTGGGTCTAGTGGTGGCCTTGTTAGAATTAGATTACTGGTTGGACTCAACCTTAAGAGTCTTTTCCACCCTAAATGACTCACAGAACCACAGAATCACTCTGGTTGGAAAAGACCTCTTTTTTTTTCTTTCATTCCAACGCAAATACAAATACGTGGATTCAGCAGATACTACAACATAAATACAATACCCTTCTCACTAACAACCCAAAATATTTGGGTTCACTAACAAAGACTGAAAATATTTGGGTTGTGTTTTTCACTCACAGTTATATAAATCATTTTTCTCTTGCAAAAATAAAACAAATTTGCCTTACCTCCTGAGCAGAGCAATCCCAGCTTCATTTTGTTCCAGCACTGCCAGAGTCCCACAGCCTGAACCAGCAAAACAAAACAAAACATCACAACCAGTTCCCCCACACCAAAGGCAGCTACAGGGCTTCTGAGATAGGTAGCTCCAGTGTGCAGGCAGAAAGGGCACCTGGACTATTAAAAAGCCCAAACAGTTCCACAAACAAACATCTCATTGTTTCATGTTCTTTAAAAAGTTAATGAAAGTACAACAGGGGCAACACTCCAACATGAAGCAGAAAAAACGTCCCAATGCAGAGAGAAGCCCGGCTGCCTCTTCAGCACCAAAGGATCATAGAACCAGAGAATGGGTCAGGCTGGAAAAGACCCTTGAGATAACAAGTCCAAGCACTAACCTTACTCTATCAGTTCACCAGTCATAGTATCATAGGGTTAGAAAGGATCTCCCAAGGTCATCCAGTCCAACCCCACTGCAACAAGCAGGGACATCACTCACCAGACCAGGCTGCCCAGAGCCCCATCCAGCCTGACCTAGAATGGTTCCAGGGATGGGGCCTCCACCACCTCTCTGGGTAACCTGCTTCAGGGATCCACCACCCTCAAATTAAAGTGCTTTTTCCTGGGCCTGCCTGGACACTCAGTGGCCGAGTGAGGAGTCACAACTTCAACGATAAAATGTTATTTTATTGATTTTCAGACATTTCTTTCACACGGTTCATGTCTCCGCTCGTGTACTCATCCCTGGTGCTATAAAACCACCACAGACCGGCGTCTCGGAGCAGCAGGCGGCCCCGCTCCAGTTTCACCCGCGGCGAACCTCGAACCCCTTTTACAGACCCCGCCGCACGGTACCGGGTCCCCCACGCCGCCCCTACGCCGCCCCGTTCCCTCTGCCCGCACCTGCGATGCCGTAGTACTGCGCGGCAGCGCAAGCCACGCGGCTCGGCCAGTATGGCGAGAACTCCACGGCATAGCCGTGCAGCCCGGGCAGCCGCAGGGCCGCGGGGCCTCGATTGCCCGCCGCCGCCATTACCCTCACCCGCCCCGCGGCCGAGGTGCGGAAGCTCCGCACCGGAAGCGCCCCGAGCCTCCCCCTTCGCCAGGCGGAACTGGGGCTGCGCAGCCGCCGCCATCTTTGTCGAGGGCAGAGGGCGGGCAGAGGGAGGAAGGGCCTTGTTCAGCCCGGAGGGCTTTGCTCAGCCCGGGACTGCTGCAGAGCGGGTGGCTGCAGCGTTGGGTGGGTTGTATCTCTGGTTTATCTGCGTCCTCTCCTCTGTCCGCCTCAGAAGAAAGTTGTCAGCTCAGGAGGGCCTCCGGGGGCTTTTGCACATAGCCCGGAGACAACTGTAGGTGATGAAAGGTCAAAGGGCCTCGGCCCAGCCTCCTGCCACTCACTGGCTGTTTCTCATCACAGTTCTGCCAAATGGTCTTTTTGTGAGAAGGAAATAACTTCTGAGCTTAAAAGGCAACGGGGAGGCCTTGGAATGGGCTGCCCAGGGAGGAGGCAGAGGCATCGTCCCTGGAGTAGCTTAAAAAATGGGTAGGCTTGGTGTTGCGGGAGATGGTTTAGTGCAGGGGTCCTCAAACTTTTTAACCAGGGGGCCGGTTCACTGTCCCTCAGACACTGTCGGGGGCCGGGTTATAGTTTGGAAAAAAATGAAGGAATTCCTGTGCACACTGCACGTATTTTATTTGTAGTAGTGCACAAAAAAAACAGGAAAAAAAATGCAGTGTTTAAAATGAAGAATGATTGTAACCAACAAAAACAAACAATATTTCAATGTGGACTATGGGCCTGCTTTTGGCTAATGAGATGGTCAGTGTTAGGTTCCATATGTGTCACTGCTGGTCCTAGCAAGTGATGCAAGTGTTCATCAGTTGGTCTGGATCTGACTGGAGAGTTCAGATGTTTCATTTGGGAAGAAGTCTGCTCACAGACACAGGTGCTGCCAGAGATGGTTGCGATTTGGAGTGCACGGTTCCTGAGATTATGATTTGTCTCTGCGGGGAGAGATGCACAGAAATTAGGAAGGCCGCTTGATTTGAATGCGTCTTTCAGCGAGTCACAGGTCTGTAGCTCGGCCAACTCCATTTGGTAAATCGGGTCCACAGTTTCAGTGTCAAGAGAAAATGGGTTCTGGAAAAGCTGTGTGTCCTGTTCATGGAGACAAAGCTCTTTAAATCTGATTTGAAACTCCCTTTGCAACACCTCTAGTACATCCATCCATGTTGTGTTTGGGAATGCAGCTGCTGGTTCTTCTGCAGACAGGTTTTGAGCTGTGGGGAGATGGCAGAAGTTTTCCTCCTTCACTTGGTTAATGAGCAGGTCTAATTTGACTTGAAATGCTTTCACATGTGAATACACAAATCACAGATGAGCTTCCCCTCTCCTTGAAGCTGGACATTGAAATTGTTGAGTAGCTCTGTTACACCTGTCCAAAACACAAGGTGCCATTTCCATTCTGCATCTTTGAGCTCTGCACTTCTTTGTTTTCAGAAAGCACAAAATCATAAACCTGTGGCAGTAAGTCATAAAATTGTTTCAAAACTCTCCCTTGACTCAGCCAACGGATTTCTGTGTGGCGCAGAATATCTTCATAGGCAGCATTTAGCTCAGACAGAAATTCCTGAAACTGTCTGTGGTTTAGTGCATGAGCTCTGATGAAGTTAACACAAGAAACCAGGTGGATTCCAGCAAAGAACATACAACCATTCTGTGAACCTCTGACACAGTCATTGAGTGACAACTCGGATGGTCCCCCTACCCAGCAGGCTTCTGAAATTCCTGCCGTGATGGACGACTGAAATACTGGAGGATTGAATGTTTACTTATAGTAATAACTGAGAAGTTTAGTTAAGACAGTTGTGTATGTTTTAGTTGTTTTTCTCGTTATTAATTTTTCTCTTGTATGGAAAGAGTTCTTGTTTGTAAAACAGAAACAGGGGAGGTGAAGGATGAGGCTTGGTGATGGTGTTGCACCTAACATTTCTTGGAGTGAATTTTAAGAGGACTTAGAGGTGTGGAAGGTGATACAATGTGATGATGCAGCTGATTAATACAAAAACTGCTCTGAAATACAAGCATAAGTAGTAGAGAGTTCTGAACAAAAGATGATAATGTTTCCTTTCAGGACAGGTACATCTTAGTCAGCAAGCCCACAGTATGGACAGACCGATTTTTAGAAGGATTTGTTTCTTTGCTGAAGTTTCTAACTTGCATGCACTTAAATAATTTATTTCTAGTACACTGTTATAAAAATGTTATAATTTCATTGCTAATGTTTTTTCTGTTGCTATGTTGTGGGTATAAGCAGGCTAGTTAAGGTGCTAAACTCTTCAATCCCTGTCTTGGGTTGGTGAAAAGGTAGTGTTTGCCTTGTAGAAGTAATATTCATCCATTTTAGTTTCATGTGCCTGAATAATTAACATTTTTACCTCTTGATTAAGGGATTTTTTGTTGATTTAAGCCTGTGAGCAATGATTTAGTTTGAGTATTCTGTGGCATTTCTGTTCCAGGGAATGGAGGAGATAAAAAGACAGGTTGGTCAACACATTGAGGTGGACTCTGACTGGGAAGCAGCTATTGCTAATACAGATGCAGCTCAAGCATGATGTTCCAGGAGTGGTGTGCCTGCAACATAAGTATGTCAGTTGTCTGGGATTCTTTTGTGAGTATTCCTGAGTGCAGCTGTTAAAAAAGCTCATTATTGTTTGTCAGGGAACATGAGTGCGTGAGCAATCCAGTCCTTATGCTGGAGGACTGTGTTAACAGCAAAATGCAGCAGGGGATAGTTTTAGAGGCTGCACAAGGTGCAGGGCTGGACTGCCTGCTGTCTGCAGGTGTTTGGACAGCTGGCTTGTTCCAGTAGGAACACGGGAGGCGTGCTGTCTGTCCCATAGCATTGCCTGGGAGGCAGGTTTTGTGAAGTCTCTATAAGTTAGTGGCTTTGTTTAATAAATGTTCATTCTTGGGTCATTTTTGGCTGCATCATTTCATCTTTGGGTATTCCTGGGCTTTTGCAAGATCATATTGGTCTGAGTGTGAAAGTCCTGCTAGAGCTCCCTCAAGAGCAGCCCTGGACCCCAGGCGAGTAAATCACACCTCGCTCTAATTGTCCAGCACAACTCTTTGACAACATGATTCTGAAGGAATCCATCCGTGCTGAAGGGACCTCACACTCTACAGTCTTCTAGCTAACAAAACTGTCAGTCAAATCATAATGAGAAAATACTTGCCATATTTCAAAATTCTGCAGAATAGTCTTCATGGTATCACTGTCAGGTTTTAGGGTTCTGAAGCACATGGTGTTAATTTTCATTTCAAAAGTGTGCTGCAGAAACTGTGCTGATCAGTGCTGGAGCTCATGTGCCTGAAGTGGGTTTCTTTTATCTTTTTTTTTTCCTCCAGTAGGGAAAGGAAAGAATAGACTAGTTCTTAAGTTTTGTGATCCAATTTGGGCTATAAAATATGCAAAATATTAAAATATTGCAGCTTAAGTTAAGCACAGATTTTGGAGCATTTGGCAGAGCAGCTTTTTTGAAAAGCTTTTTTGAAAGGGTATTGCTAGTTACCAACAACGGATGCTTCACTGCTCCAGTCCAGTGCTTCCCAGTATTAAAAACCAGTAATAACTGTATGGTGAACTTTTACTAACTATTTATGCCATCAAAAAAAACCAAAAGTGAAGGATGTGCATATGTGTGACTTTAAATATAATGATTTGCATTTATGTTAAACTCTAGGAAGAGCTGTTGCTCAGGTCCTACTGTGAGTGCCGCAGAGCTGTGAGGAAGTGCAGCACAAACAGCCGCCCCCAGGAGAAGACCCTATTTCACTTGTGTGGCCATTCTCTTGAGAGGAGACCTTACAGAGTGTCTGCAGATCCTGCCAGCTTACATTTACCACTCTCTAGGACTCTTGCTGGTATGTGCTGCGTTCTGTTTGGATTGCTATTTGAGCTATTTGTATCATCTATCTTGTAACTTTGTCAAGCATTTAGATTGTCCTCAGATCAGGCATTGTCTGACTTTGTGACATTCTCATTACTTGGTCACCCTCTTCCCCACATGTCCAACTGAGGGAAAGTTTTTCTTAAAATGTTTGCCATGGAGGATATGTTTTAAACAAGACAGTTCAGAAAGTCAGTTGAGAAGTAAAGGTTTCATGTTTTAATGAATTAACTCAAATTCATTTATACTGTGTCCAGTGCTTAGGCTGACATGTGGGTGGAAAGTTATTGAGGATGGATGGGACAGCAGAGAGGCTGAAGATAGGGCCTGGGAGCACTGGTTAACAGAGGGTCTCAGCATCCCCTCCAGCTAGGGTGTAACGTGTGCTTGCCGATTGGGTGTTAGGACTTGAATACAAACTTGGGAGCAATCACCTTTGAATCACAGAATCATAGAATCATCATGGCTGCAAAGGACCTCCAGGGTCATCGAGTCCAACTCACGACCGTCTGAGGTGTATGTAAATGTGTAGATTTTTGTAATAAATGACATTTACTTGCATCAAGCAGCGCTCTGTCTCCATCATTGCTGCAAAGGGAAGACAGGGGAGAGTGCTGTTACTGCAGGGCTCTGCAACAGGCCACCTGAGCAGCAGAATCAAGCAGATGAGGCCCTTCACAGGCAAAGAGAAGCGGCTTCCAGGTCACGGGCCCTGGTCCTCATGGGGGATTTCAACCACCCTGACATCTGCTGGAGGGACAACACAGCAAGGCACCAGCAATTTTGGATTGCATGGATGACAACTTCCTCCTCCAAATGGTGGAGGAAGCAACAAGAACAGGTGNACAAGTGACATGGAAAAGGCTGAGGTTCTCAATGACTTCTTTACCTCAGTCTTCACTGCAACGGCCTCCAGCCACACTCCTGGAGTCATGGAAAATAACAGCAGGGACTGCAAGGAAGAACTGCCCATCATAAGTGAAGATCTGGTTTGTGATCACCTGAAGAACCTGAAAGTGTTTGAGTCCATGGGACCTGACGGGATACACCCACGGGTACTGAGAGAACTGGCAGATGAGGTTGCTAAACCCCTCTCTATTCTATTCCAAAAGTCATGGGGGTCTGGTGAAGTCCCCACTGACTGGCAAAGGGGAAACATCATTCCTATTTTCAAAAAAGGGTAGGAAGGAGGAGCCAGGGAACTACAGGCCAGTCAGTCTCACCTCTGTGCCTGGTAAGATCATGGAGCAGATCCTCCTGGAGGCACTACTGAGACAGGCAAATAGTGAAGAGGTGATTGGGTACCATCAGCATGGCTTCACCAAGGGCAAGTCCTGCCTGACAAAGCTGGTGGCCTTCTATGAACAGGTGACAACATCAATGGATGAGGGGTGGGCGACTGATGTCATTTACCAGGACCTGAGCAAAGCCTTTGACACTGTCCTGCACCACATTCTGGTCTCCAAGCTGGTGGAACTTTCCATTCATCTCTAAGGACTTGTTGAAGCTGTTTGATTCTGACCACATTTTCCCTCACAACAGTCTTGGGAAGCTTTTCAAAAATTACTGTACATTCACACAACAAAACTGCCGACAGAGCATCGGTCGATACCAAACAGCTGGCACCTTACAGAAATACTTTGGCCCTTTCATGCAGCACGAGGGAAAAAAGATAATTTACATAAATCTGTTTTGTAATTAGAAAATACATGAAACTGCTGCTCACTTTCACAAAGAATTCTATTCAGTGGGGGGCTTGGAAGGGACCTCGAAAGATCATCCAGTCCAATCCCCCTGACACAGCAGGATCACCTAGACCAAGTCACACAGTAATACAACCAGGCAGGTTTTAAACGTCTCCAGTGAAGGAGACTTCACAGCCCCCCTGGGCAGCCCCTTCCAGTGCTCTGTCACCCTCACTGTGAAGAAGTTCCTTCTGCTATTTATATGGAACCTCCTCTGTTCTAGCTGACACCCACTGCCCCTTCTCCTATCACTAGATGACACTGAGCAGAGCCTGGCTCCATCCTCCTGACACATGGCTTTGGCAAGCCACGACAGCTTACAACAAATAGAGCTTTGCTGCTGGGTTGGAAAATTCCAGGCAGAGTAGCACAGAGACCTCCAGGAGAGCTGTCAGCCTCATCCTCCAGGATACACTCTTCACTGCATACTGGGAGAAAACCAGTATTGTGGCCTTTTAGTATCTGAAGGGGGCCTATAAACAGGCTGGGGACGGACTATTTAGGATGTCAGGTAGCGACAGGACTAGGGGCAATGGAGCAAAGCTGGAGATGGGTAGATTTAGAGTGGATGTGAGGAGGAAGTTCTTCACTGTGAGTGGTGAGAGCCTGGAATGGGTTGGCCAGGGAGGTGATTGGGGCCCCATCCTTGGAGGTGTTTAAGGCCAGGCTGGATGAGGCTCTGGCCATCCTGGTCTAGGGTGGGGTGTCCCTGCCTGTGCTGGAGGGTTTGGAACTGGATGATGGTTCCTGCCTACCCTGAGTGACTCTGATTCCATGGCTTCTCCACTCAGGTGCGCCTGCTCTGGCAGGGGGATTGGACTAGATCTTTCAAGGTCCCTTCCAATCCCTGATGATTCTATGATTCTATGAAAGCAGCTGCCAGAAGCACTTCCATCATCTGCAGGAAGAAGTTCACTGTCTACTTGTCTGTGTTGGGGATATTCAGCCTAGAGAAGACGAGGCTCTGGGGAGACCTCATAGCAGCCTTCCAGTACTTGAAGGGGGCTACAGGAAAGCTGAGGAAGGGCTTTTTACAAGAGTTTGCTGTGGTAGGACAAGGAGAAATTACTTTAAGCTAGAAGAGGGGAGGTTTAGGTTTAGAAGGAAACTCTTTAGAGAGGGTGCTGAGGCACTGGAACTGGTTGCCCAGGGAGGCTGTGGCTGCTCCATCCCTGGAAGTGTTCAAGGCCAGGTTGGATGGGACCTTGAGTAACCTGGTCTAGTTGAGAGACATCACTGTCCATGGCAGGAGGTTAGAACTAGATGATCTTTAAGGTCCCTTTCAGGCCAAACAATTGTGTGATTCCTTACCTGTAGGATGGGAGACAGTTATCTACAAGTGGGACAATACACTTTGCACCTTCCCACAGGCTTACCCCGAAGGTAAGGCATCACTCAGCACCAGGGAATCACAGAATCACGGAACATTAGGTCCTCAAAAGATCATCTAGTCCAATCCCCCTGCCTTAGCTCTCTGAGGTGCTGGAGACAGAATGGGGCACCCCAGGAGTGCACTTCTGAGAAACCCTCAGGGCCATGCTGAACATGGAGCTTGATGCTTAACGATCTGGTCTAGTGGTGAACTTAGCAGAGCAGGGTTATTGGTTGGACTTGATGATCTCAAGGGTCCTTTCCAACCTGAATGATTCTAGGATTCTATGGAGCTGCCGTCTCCATATCCCTCATCTTGTCCTGCAGAGCGCTGGCCCTCCACAGCTACTCCTCCAACTCTCTATAAAAGCTCTGAAATAACTTGAGCCAGAAACACACAGACACACAGGCCTTTACCTCCCGTACACACAGGAATCTCCCACCGCATCTAACACTGAGCCAAAGTCAACACGTGAAATAAAACTCATCTCACTGAAACTGAACCTAGAACCAGACCCAGGGTGGGGGAGAAGGAATCCATCCAAATCTACCACTTGTGTAACAGCCCATCTGCTGTTGCTGAAGCTGCCTGCTCCTAAAGTAACGCGGCACTTCACAGCTTTTGTGCTCCTTCACTCTAAAATGAATAACGTGACCGGCAGCATGAGACACCCCCTGACGTAGCTGTTCATTGCCCTTCCAGCAACACCAGTAACTGGGGCATTAAAACCCACACAGGTGTTCTGCTGCCACCACATGGTCCTGGGTAGGGCAAGGCAGAGCTTTATGTTTGAACACGTTGATCCCCTAAACCTTATCGTTTGTTTGCATTTCCTAAACTCCTCTGCAGCTGGGGGTTCATCCAAGGATCAGGTTCTCAGTCTGCCCTGCAGCCAGGATCGAGCGCGAGATTCCGAGGTTCAGCACACGCTCCGGTTCTGGGGTACAAACCATTTCCACAAAGTCTTCCTGGAAGAGAAAACCAGCTTTTCAGACAACAAAGGGCACTCGTATCAAATGCTCCCAGTGAGGGACTCGTGCTGGAGAGACACGTAGAGGTGGGGAGGGAGGTGGCAGCTTTTCTGCTACCTTCACTTAAAAAACACCCAGTTGGCAGTTCTACATTTCCCACAAAGGAAAGTCCAAACCCCAGCAGTAGCCTGGCCCTGACAAACTCTGGGAAGAAAAAACATTAATCCTCTCTGGAAGCCTCAAAATTAATTAGAAATATCAGAAGAAAGGCAGAGATTTGTATTTAAGGACTGCCCAGTTCTGAACATCATAGCTCCACACCCCTAGAAAAGCCTATGAACAGAGCAAAATGAAATGGCATTTTCTGTTCACCCCCAAATCTCTGTTTTCTTTGCAGTGTGCTGAGCTATTTGCTCCTCCATCCTTTCACGCCTCACCAGCAATAATTTTTCATCTTTATTTTGTCTTCTATTTCTTTTTCCCCTCCAATAGCCCTCAAAAAATCTCTCAGTGACTCACAGGCTTTTCTCACAGGCACTTCTGAAACCCCATGCAGCTTCTCTTTGCTGTGAAATTGAGCTTTAAAGCTTGAAGAACAACTCGTGCAGGGCTGCCGTAAAAATTTAACAGCAATGTCGGGGGTGCCGATTGATGAGAAGCTCACCGTGCTCCTGGAGCCAGAAGGCCAACCAGATCCTGGGGTGCATCAAGAGAACTGTGTGGCCTGCAGATCAAGAGAGAGTATTCTCCTCCTTTACTCTGCTTTTGTTGAGACA
The DNA here is from genome assembly GCA_013400115.1 of Rhinopomastus cyanomelas. Classification (NCBI taxonomy): domain Eukaryota; kingdom Metazoa; phylum Chordata; class Aves; order Bucerotiformes; family Rhinopomastidae; genus Rhinopomastus; species Rhinopomastus cyanomelas. The sequence continues at coordinate 8,020 of VXBP01001945.1, read as the reverse complement.
CACCTGTGTCTCAAATCCTGCATCCAGTTCTGGTGTTCCCAACAAGAGAAGGACATAGAACTGATGGACTGAGTCCAGAGGAGGCCACAAAGATGATCCAAGAGCTGAGCACCTTTGCTATGAGGATAGGCTGAGGGAGCAGAGATTGTTCAGCCCAGGGAAGAGAAGTGTCTGGGAGGGGGAACTGTACAGCTGCCTTCCCATACCTGAAGGGAACCTACAGGAAGGCCACAGAGGGAGTTTTTCTGAGGGGATCTAGCGAGAGGACAAGGAGGAAAAATCCTGTGATTCAGTGGAAATGGTTTGAAACTGGAGGACGGTAGGTTCAGACTAGGTTATGATCAAAACATTTATTGCCTATCCCATGGGTTAATACCACTGAATACATGAAAGGTACCACCTCAGGCTTTTAACGTGCTGCTGCATCAGTCCTTGTCAGGCATCACGGAAGTGCAGGACAGACGGGTACGTAGAACACGCTGCTTACCGGGGAAATGGGCTGACTCCCATCACAACATCAGCCTCACAACGCACTTGCCACTTCGTCCCTCGAAGCAATTCACCAACCACAGGCAGAGTTGCACATCAGCATTTTGCCAATGTGCCTTAGGAGGAGTAAGTTTTGACACAGGAATACTCAGAAAAGCTTCAGGATCCATGCGATACCGAGTCATCCAGCTTGGGCTGGGCTGACTGTGGAGTCCACATCGATCTTCTCATTTAACGTGAAAGGCTGAATCCACCGTTAGCATTTGGGATTACTATTTCCAGCTGTTGTTGACACCAGCTTGACTACAGTTTAAGAAGAACAGCAGCAGCCTGTGCTCCAGAACTCATGTCAACACAAACTACTGTCATTTATTTTACCCTAAAATACTTTGGTGGGCCTATGTCATAGAATCATAGAATCATTACGGATCGGAAGGGACCTCGAAAGATCATCTAGTCCAATCCGCCTGCAACATGTCAGGGCTTTATGGCAACAGCTTTGATCTCGGGGAAGGACATATGTCAGTGCTTTATAGTGATAGTTTTGACCTCAGTGAAGAACTCATAGGAATCCTTTGCTCCCTCCCTTCCTATGCCTGAGGCTTTCATCCCACCAAATGGCAAGTTCAAATCTCTAACAAGCCAGCAGTTGGTCCACACAAGTCCAGACTGTAGCCTTTGTGCCACCCGATGAACACGGCCCACGTTGCTGGACCACACGGTTGCTGCCAGGCCGTATTTTACATTGTTGGCTCTTTCAATCACTTCTTCTTCTGTATCAAATGGTACCACACATGTCACAGGACCAAAGATCTCTTCTTGCATGCAACAAGATTCATCCCTGATTTCAACAATAACTGTGGGCAACATGAAATAGCCTTTCTGGTTGCCAGTTGGAAGAATCAAAGAATCCACTCCCTCTCCACAGAGGACTCTGGCTCCTTCAGCTCGGGCTTTCTTCACGTAGTTCCTTACCTGGGGAAGAAGTGGGAAAACCTGCTAATGGACATCAAATCCTGAGATTCCACCTCTACGGTTTCAGAACATCAACAGGAGCCCCTGAATATCTCCAACTGCATTATTCATGTTGGAAAAGACCCCTGAGATCATCCAGCCCAACCAAGAACTCTCCTCTACCAAGGTCACCACCAGACCAGATCTCTCAGCACCGCAGCTAAACAATCTTTAAACACCTCCAGAGATGAGGACTCAACCCCCTTCCTGGGCAGCCTGTTCCAAGGCCTGACAACTCTTTCAGTGAAAAAATGTTTCCTTATGTCCAGCCTAACCCCACCCTGGTGCAGCCTGAGGTTGAAGATTGTGGTGCCTTTACTTGCCTCCTAACAGTAGGTCACTCCATAGCTTTTGTTATGTCTCTGTAGAAGTAAGGCTGTGTAATTAATGCTGTAAAACTCCAGCCTCTCCATTCTTGCAGGAGCTTGGGCACTCTGCCCCCAATTCCATGCCACGCATCACTCATTTCCTTGAAGGGATCAGTTATCTTTTCCTACCTCACAGGCAGGCTTGACGAATGCTTACGTGGCACGAGGATGAAGAAGTGACGAAGGCTACAGAATATTTCATCACCAAACCATTAAAGCTGTTTCCATGGCTGCTGCTACCATGTGCCACCTCCATCACACTGCAGATGCTACTGATCTGCTTCTGCTGTTCTGAAATCTGGTTTGTTTCCCTACAGAAAAAACCCACTGAGATAGCTCTGGGCTACTCTCTCCTCTTTCTTGTTTTAACCATCTTGGTAGGTTTATCTCTAAAGTTCTCTATGGTGCCACAGACTTAGGACCTGGGGAAGAGAGTGTTTCTGCCCTCTACTTCCAAAGAGACTTGGGGAACCCACTGCGCTATCAGGAAGCACCACATAGGTCTGACTTTCTCTCTCACTCTGCGTCTTGCTGATGAGGATGATGTCAGGTAATTTCGAGGTGTGAGCTCTCCTGACCTCTATCACCATCCAAATTCATACCAAACCCCCTAAAGCAGAATGTGCTTAACTGTGCTCCATCCCAGCTTCCCGCTGCATCCGTGCAATTCTAAATCACTGTGAGAAGTCCTAGGAACCTGCATCTTGCACTCCCCAAGGAAGGACACAGAAATAAAACTTACATCTTACTATTTCAGGTTACCCAAAGAGGTGGTGAAGGCCTCACCCCCGGAGACCTTCAAGGTCAGGTTGGACAGGGCTCTCAGCCAGCAGCGTCTCGTTAAAGACGTACCTACTCAACGCAGGGAGGCTGGACTAGAGGACCCTTAGGAGACCCTTCCAGACCTGTGCATTACATGGGTCTCATTCTATCGTGACCTCAGCAACTGCAGTATTCAGATTCATGCAGAAGTTCCTGAACAATCAGACTGGCTGTATAACTTCAGGATTCAAGCACTTTGAATTCTTTAACTCCATAAAATTATTAGCTGTCACTTTATTTTCCCCATGGAGTTGACTTCTCCAGAGCACCCGCATAACCTCAGGTCACAGGCAACAGGAACCTGATCAAAAAGATATGTTATAAGGGCTTTGAACCATCATGTCTTAGAGCTGATCTTGGAGAGGTCCTTACCCTACATGTCTGAAATCACCTTTTGTACCCCTCTAAAAGATGAGATCATGTAAACTCCATGCCACCTCACCTTTTCTAGATGCTCTTTGCTTATTAGTGCTCCCACGTCGACTGTAGGATCTAAGGGGTTCCCAGCTTTCCACTTCTTAGCCTCTGCCACAAACCTCTTCAAGAACTCACTGTATATGCTCCTCTGGACAAAGATCCTGGAGGTGCAGAGGCAGATCTCACCCTGCCAAAAGGAAACAAAAAACCCAACAATTTTACTTCACACTACCTTGTACTATTGAGGAGAGTCACACCTGAGAATGAGACTTGTGTCCCTCCATCCTCACGAGTGAAAACCACCTTCAGCTACACTGCAAATTGGGATGTTTTCCCAGTTAAAAAAGAAAAGAAAAGAACAACTAGCAATAACAGGAGAGTTCTCATTAGCATTTTTCACATTTGCCCTGATCAGGTTTTTCTGGGCTTTGGTGGTCTCTCCTGAGGGTGGTGATGAGGGAAAAGGAAGGTTGACAGAATTTTGGGGGTGTCTCCTAATTCCAGCAAGACTCCCTCTTCCTTGCAGGGTGGGGTTTAAAACAGACACTTTCTGAAGAATAAGCCACATCTCTGTTTTGAGAGGCACAGTGCCACCTTGTCACCTTCTGCGGGAGAACCCTGGAGAGAGACCTTAATTATTTTCAAAGAGTGTTAGAGGTTGGAACAGACCTCTAGACATCAGCTAGTCCAACGCCCCTGCCAGAGCAGGATCACCTAGGTCAGGTCACTCAGGTCTGCATCCAGTTAGGTTTTGAAAGTCTCTGAAGCAGGAGACTCCACCACCTCTTTGGGTAGCCTGTGCCAGGGCTCCATCACTCTCACTGTGAAAAAGCTTTTCCTTAGGTTCACATGGAACCTTCTGTGCTCCTGCTTGCACCCGTTGTCTCTTGTCCTATGACGGGACAACACTGAGCAGAGCCTGGCTCCATCCTCCTGACACCCATCCTTAACGTATTTATCAACATCAATGAGTCATCCCTCAGTCTCCTTTTGTGCAAGCTCAAGAGACCCACCTCCCTTAGCTTTTCTTCATCAGGGAGGCGTTCCACTCTCTTCATCATCTTTGTGCCTCTGTGCTGGACTCTCTAGAGCAGTTCTGTGATCTTCTGGAACTGAGGAGCCCAGAACTGGACACACCATTCCAGATGTGGTCCCACCAGGGCAGAGCAGAGGGGGAGGAGAACCTCTCTCGATCTGCTAACCACCCCCATTGTGATCCACTCCTGGATGCCATTGGCACAATACATCAGGGCACATTGCTCATGGTCATCCTGCTGTCCATGAGGACACTCAGGTCTCTTTCCCCTACCTGCTCTCCAACAGGTCAGTCCCCAGCCTATACTGGTACCTGGGGCTGTTCCTGCCCAGATGCCTGACTTTACAATTCCCTTGTTACAGTTCATTACATTTATCTCTGCCCAACTCTCCAGCCTATCTGGGTCTCACTGGATGGTAGCACAGCCCTCCAGGGTGTCAGCCACTACTCCCTGCTCCCTCCAGTGCACTCCAATCCCTCATCCAAGTCATTAATGAATAGATTGAATAGTTCTCATCCCAGCACTTGTTTGTTTCTCTGCCTGTGGAATGATGAACATGATTTGGTTTTTTTCTATTTACAGTTTGTCTACAACACAGACTTCTGAAACAGACCTCAACCACGCAGGATTTGGATCCCAAGGCATGTGTACGCGAGTGTGTGGACACACGCACACCCCCTCGCAGATATATGCACACCCTCTGCTGCACTACATGCTATGGAGATCGAAGCACCTGGTTGGAAAAACTGGACCTCAGGGTTGTGGGTATGCACTGGGTCAAGTCAGCATCATCAAAGATGATGGCAGGGTTTTTCCCTCCCAGCTCCAGCGACAGCCGTTTGCAGTGGGGAGCACTCTTCTCTGTGATCCGTTGGGCTGTCAGCGTGCTGCCCGTGAAGGAGATCAGAGGCACATGGGGGTGGCAGACGAGGGCCTCTCCTGCCTTGGCACCCGTTCCAAACACAACGTTCACCACGCCAGGGGGTACCCCTAATGGAAAGAAAGGGACACAGTCATAGCAGAACACAAGGGAATTTCAGATTGGATCTTAGGAAAGACTTCTTCACAGAAAGAGTGCGGAGGCCTTGGAACAGGCTGCCCAGGGTGGGGGGGGAAGCGCCACCCCCGGAGGGGTTCAACAAACAGGTTGACATGGTGTTTCAGGAGACAGTTTAGGGGTTGTAGGGCAGACGGTTGCACTTGATGACCTTGAAGATCTTTTCTAACCTTGATGATGATTCTATGACCCTTAACTCACACAGTAGCTGACTGCATTATGTTAAACAGCTCTGGAGGCCATGGGTTAAGTGATAAAACCAATCCACTGCTTACAAAGTCACTCATGTTGGAAAAGACCCTTGGAATCATCAAGTCCAACCAATAACTGTCCTCTACCAAGGTGACCACTAGACCAGATGTCTAAGCATCACATCTAAACCATCTTTAAACACCTCCAGGGATGGGGACTCCACCCCCTCCCTGAGCAGCCTGTTCCAGTGCTTGGCCACTCTGTTTGTGAATGTCCAGCTTAACCCTCCCCCGTTGCAGTTTGAACCCGTTCCCTCTTGTTCTGTCACTAGTTGCATGTGAGATGAGTCCAACCTCTCCCCTACATCCTTTCAGGTAGTTGTAGAGAGTGATGAGGTCTCCTCTCAGCCTCCTCTTCTTCAAACTAAACAGCACCCTTAATGTCCATCATCAGAGATCCAGTTTGCAGTCATCCAAGCAAGAAGCAGCTGCCTTTCCAGTTTTCCCTGGCAGTGCTCCAAGCACAGCCAAGACAGAGCCATTAAGAGCTGATTTTCTTAGGGTCTTGTGGTTCATCTGCTGACACCACACACTTAGGGCATCTGTAAATGGAGTGCAGGAGGGGAAAAGGAGGCACAGGAAGACTCAGAGGTCGGGGGAAATCCCAAGCAATAGCTGGACTGGGTATACAGGTTAGTATGAGGACAGGGAGACCTTTTGTTCTCCACTCAGCCACACAAAGCAATTTCTCGAAGCTCTTGAGCACTCTCTGATTTTTTCAATGGAATAAGCATTGCACAGGCAAGGATTCCTGCCCCACTGCCCCTTCCCAGCACACTACTGGGCTCACCTGCTTTCTCCAAGAGTTTGCACATCATCCATGCTGTGACGGACGTCATCTCACTCGGCTTGGCAACCACAGTGTTTCCACATGCAAGGGCAGGAGCTATTTTCCAGGTCAACAAATACAGTGGCAAATTCCAGGGGCTGATTAAACCAGCTACAAAGCAAACCCAACAAAGGCAGGAGGTTCAGCCAACGGTGAGGCAAAACTCAGTCCTCTCAAGCAGTTACACACTAATTCAGGTTTATAAAGGGAATTTAGTGATGGTTTTCATCTCCAGACAACTGTACAACAGGTTTGGAGCATGAAGCATTTCTCAGAGGCAGTTAAAAGATTGATGCAAATTACAGAATCACCGAATCACTAAGGTTGGAAGACACCTACAAGACCATCCAGTCCAAATGTCAACACAACCTCACTCTGCCCACTAAACCCTGTTCCCACATCTACACATTTTTTGAACCTCTCCAAGGACAGCAAATCCACCACCTCCGTGGGGCAGCCTGTTCCAACCCCTGACTGCTCTGTCAGTGAAGAAGTTTTTCATAGAATCACAGAATCATCAGGGATTGGAAGGGACCTCGAAAGATCATCTGGTCCAATCCCCCTGACACAGCAGAATCACCTAGACCAAGCTGCACAGGAGCATGTCCAGGTGGGTTTTGAATGTCTCCAGAGAAGGAGACTCCACAACCCCCCTGGGCAGCCCCTTCCAGTGCTCCGTCACTCTCACCAGGAAGAAGTTCTTTCTCATATTGATGTGGAACCTCCTCTGTTCCAGCTCACAGCCATTGCCCCTTGTGCTATCATTGGATGACACTGAGCAGATCCAGGCTCCATCCTTCTAACACCCATCCTCTCCAAAAGTATCGACATTAATGGGGTCATGCCTCAGTCTCCTTCTTTCCAAGCTCAACAGACCCAGCTCCTCGGCCTTTCCTCATCAGGGAGATGCTCCCCTCCCTTCATCATCTTTGTGGCTCTGAGCTGGACTCTCTCCAGCAGTTCTGTGTCTTTCTTGAACTGACAGGTTTAAGATGCAATGAGGAAATTCTCTTGAGAACAATTTTGCCAGAAGTACCCATGTTCTCCACTGCTCAAAAAAATTTTGAGTAGTTCCTCTAGGTTATTTATTTTATTTAAAAATTATAAATTTTGTAAATTTATATTATAAACTTAAAATATTTATTTAAGTTCATAATAAATAAATTTATATATCTATGTATTACATATTGTTTAGATGTTATAAATAATAAATAATAAATCATTTTACATTTATTATAATTTCTAGTTATCAGCAATACTTAATTTCAATAAACATACTATTTTAATTAACTGTATATTTATATTCATTTAGCAATACATATGATGATGATGATATATATTAATATGTGTTATAGGCATAGTTATAATTATATCTAATGTATCATAAATTTAAAACTTAAACACAAACTTTTTAAAGTCTGAAGGCGGGACATTGACATCGATTTAGACAGAAACCAGCAACGCCCCTTGGTTACCGGAGCATTAGCACCACCTAGTGGCTGAGCTCAGCAGTTCCCCAGTTTCAGGCTGGAAGCTGCTGTTGGTTCCCTAAAGGGGAGGAAGATCGAGCTCACTCCCAGCGGGAGTAGTAGTTGGGTGTTTCTGGACGTCCCAGTGATCCCAGCAGTCAGTCAGTCACTCACTGAGAGACAAGCACGTAGACAAGGGGCATTTTGAGGGTGAGATGTACCAGGTTAAATGGTGGAGGAAACAACAAGAAAAGGTGCTGTGCTGGA
>VXBP01001943.1:0-82558 GCA_013400115.1 Rhinopomastus cyanomelas | reverse complement strand
GGGATATGGTCTAGCGGTTAGACACTAGGATAAAGTCCAAAACACTTGGACTTGATGACCCTGGAGGTCCTTTCCAGCCATGATGATTCTGTGATTCTATCTGAAGCATCACGCTAAAGGCTTTTGAAGGCACTTTGCTGGTTCGCTTCAGAACCTCCTGGCACAGCACCTGAACTCTTTGAGAACAGCAAGATATGTAGGGATCTCCTCAGTCATTCTCTCTGTGGTGTGCTTGTGTCTTGAGTGTTCATCCCTGCCCGCGTTTTCACACGGCAGCGTTTCGGCTGTGCCAGAGCAAAAGCTTTGTGGTGATTTTCATCAGCCACGATCTGGCTCAGTTTTCTGTTTGCTGTTAGTCCAAGAAAAGCTGCCCTAACAAATCTGGGAAGAGGACTGGGTTTGTCTGTTCGGTCACAACAACCCCAGGCAACGTCACAGGCTGGGGGATGAGGGGCTGGAAAGCTACCCAGCAGAAAAGGACCTGGGGGTGCTGGTAGACAGTCAGTTTAATGTGAGCCAGCAATGTGCCCAGGTGGCCAAGAAGGCCAACAGGATTCTGGTTTGGATCAGGAATAATGTGGCCAGCAGAAGGGAAGATATCATGCCCTTGTACTCAGCACTTGTGAGACCTCACCTTGAATACTGGGTTCAGTCCTGGGCCCCTCATTATAGGAGAGACATTGAGATGCTGGAAGGTGTCCAGAGCAGAGCTACCAAGCTCGTGAAGGGTTTAGAGAACAAGTTGTGTGAGGAGAGGCTGAGGGAGCTGGGCAGGTTTAGTGTGGAGAAGAGAAGGCTGTGGGGAGACTTCATTGCCTGAAAGGAGATTGTAGAGAGCTGGATGGTGGCCTCTTCTCTTTAGGAACTAATGACAAAAGCAAGGGAAAAGGTCTGAAATTGAGACAGGGGACGTTTGGATTGGATATTAGGAAGAGATTCTTTGCAGAAGGAGTGGTGAGGCACTGGAAGGTCCTTCCCAGGGAGGTGGTTGAGTCCCCAGCCCTGGAGATATTTAAGAAACGTGTAGACACAGTGCTTCACACCCTGCTCTAGTGGCAGGGATGGACACATATCAATGAAGAACCCATTTAGAATCCACTTGCCAGTTGCATTGAATGTGGCATGAACATGTTTTCCCTTGAAATGTGTGATATGATCACAGACTCCCAGAACATTAGGGATTGGAAGGGACCTTGAAAGACCATCTAGTCCAAGGTTGGGAGAGTTAGTGTCTTAGGGCTCACACCACTGAGTTAAGCTATTGTATAGGCTGCTCACTCTTCTCAGCACCTTGCAAAAGAGTTAAGTTTGTTGTACACAAACTGTTTTAATGTGTTTAAATATATATCCACTAATCTCATCAGCAAGTCCTCCAAACCCAGTGGTGAAGTGGTTGAGTCAGTCGTTTGGAAAAGGCTTTTTGTTTGTGGCTCTTCGTTCGGTGTGGTCACCTAAGGCACCTGGCTCAGCCTCCAGGTGAGGCTGTGCTAGACAAAAATCGTTGGCTCAGCTCTGCCAGCACTTATGTCTAGAGACACTGGCTGCTGTTTCATCCTTGCTCTGTGCCTGACAGACCTGTGGGATGTTGAGACTGATTCTGCATGGGTGGATGTGAATGAGATGAAAAAGGACCTGTTGCTGATCATAGAATCATTAGGAATTGGAAGGGACCTCGAAAGATCATCCAGTCCAATCCCCCTGACACAGCACCTAGCATCACCTAGACCAAGTCACACAGGAACACATCCAGGCGGGTTTTAAATGTCTCCAGTGAAGGAGACTCCACAACTGCCCTGGACAGCCTGTTCCGGTGCTCTGTCACCTTCAATGGGAAGAAGTTCCTTCTCATATTGATGTGGAACCTCCTGTGTTGCAGCTCACACCCATTGCCCCTCGTCGTATCACTAGATGACATTGAGCAGAGCCTGGCTCCATCCTCCTGACACCCACCCTTCACATATTCATAGACATTTATGAGGTCACCCTTCAGTCTCCTCCAAGCTAAAGAGACCCAGCTCCCTCAGCCTTTCTTCATGAGGGAGATGTTCCACTTCCTTCATCATCCTCATTGCTCTACGCTGGAGTCCCTCCATCAGCTCCCTGTCCTTCTTGAACTGATTGGACACCAGTGGGCAAAGAACAACTGAGGGAATTGCTTGAAGGAAACTAGGACTAAGAAGAGACTTAAATTATAAGGAAGTTTTCTAATTAAGACATTTAACACTAGACATTTGTTTTCAACATCCTGCCTGTAAGTGGTCTGTCTGCTTCTGGAACTTACATCCTCACCCAAGTCTCATCATTTCTTTCCTAGAATCATTTAGGTTAGAAAATCCTTTTAAGGTCCCTGAGTTGTAGAGAGCCATAAGGTCACCCCTGGGTCTCCTTTTCTCCAGGCTAGACAATTCCAGTTTCCTCAGCTGCTCCTCACAGCACTTGTGTTCTAGAGCCTTCACCAGCTTTGTTGCCCTCCTCTTGACATGCTCCAGCACTTCAACATCCTTCATGTAGGGAACAGCCCAAAACTGGTCATCACCTGACCTCTACTGCTACTGACCACACTGGAGCCTGGTTCTCCAGGAGTGACTGGTGCTTGATGTCCTTTCCTGGGGGACACTGGAGGTCACTAGGAAGCCCCTCTGGTACCTGGTCCCACCCTGGCACTGCCATAGAGTTGCCTCAAGGGGAACTTTTTTGCTCTATTCCTGTTAGTTCTGTATTTTCATCTGGTTTACGGCCATGGTGCTTGAACACTGTGGTCCTAGGAGCTGGAACTCGTTTATTTAATTCACCCTGAGGTTGTTTCTACTCATCTCACAGAGTGGCTTCAGACCTGATGAGACAACCTCAGTTATGCCAGTTCCTTGAAGCACTCCCTACTCCAGCATGACTTTCTGCCTCCTGGCCTTCCAGCTCAGCTGTGTTAGTCTGTTTAACGGTGCCAGAAGGCCACACTGGTTCTATCCAAAGACTCAAATGGTAGAAGCACACTTGGACTTGGTTAAATAAATGTTTATTATGATTCACAAATGGGTTCTTTCCCAACTATTAGGTAATATCAAACACTGCAGTTTTCAGTCAGTAATTGTTTTTCCAGCTGCTGTGTGGGACCAAGTATTCAAATGTGTTTAGAGGGTTATTTGTGCAGCCGTTCGGCTGCTTGAAGCGTAAAAGTCTCACGTTGTTCTGGAGGGCTTGACAGCCTGGGACACACAGTGGGCACGAGTTCCTGAAAGCCTCTGGTGGAAGTGGAATGCTGGCAATCTTCTGATGTACCTGGGTTAGCTGTGGGTAGAATGATAGAATCATTAGGGATTGGAAGGGACCTGGAAAGATCATCTAGTCCAATCCCCCTAGGTCACCCAGACCAAGCCACACAGGAACACATCCAGGCGGGTCTTAGACATCTCCAGAGAAGGAGACTCCACAACCTCCCTGGGCAGCCTGTTCCAGTGCTCCGTCACCCTCAGTGTGAAGAAGTTCCTTCTCACAGTTATGGCAGTCTGGGCTGCATCCAGATCAGCTGAAAATAGCACCTTGGGCCCTTTGGAAAGTTTGTGGTTTTGCAGCATTTTCTCATAGAAATCTGAAGTCTTTCTCACTGAGTTAGCTATTACCCAGGTGGAAATGAGCTATTTTTTCCCCCTCTCAAGAGCTTGAGACTTTCTGTAAGGGATTCAGCCAGCGTGAATTACTTCATGAAATAACAGTTTGACTTGTTTCACGTCCTGGCAGAGAGCACAGCACCGCAGAACCCTGCCTTAGAAGTACTTACGATGCGCCTTTCGTTGGAAGATCTTGAAGACATTTTCAAATATCAATTAAACCACAGGGCATGATGATAATGGAGGAGACAGCGTTCTCAGCCACCCTGGCTGTGAGGACGTTGCTCATGTTTGCCCAGTGATTCACGAGCTGAGCCAGTCAAACGTTCTTGGCAGGCTGAGCACGGGACACGGGGGCTTACTGGTAGCGACTCTTGCGCCGATTGCTCATGGTGACGCAAAGCGTGTCAGCATGAGAGCACTTGCTTTGGCACTTACCTTTCTTGTGCATCTTCCCTCTCTGATTTTCCCATCAGATCTGCTCTGCTGCCTCACAAGACTGTGGTTTGCATGAGCAGTTGCTGTAATTCTTTGAAGCTCTGAATAAGACATCTCCCTCCAAAGATCACTTGAGTGAAGCCGTAGTTGGCAAGCAAAGGGTGCGCAGGGGACGCTCAACACTGAGATCTAGAGACAGGCTGCTGTGGCGAGGGGAGAAGACCGTGGTTAAGTTTTGATCAAGGTTAACTTCTGTTTAATGTTCAGTTAGGTTGGGTTGTTTAGCTGAAACCAAAAAAGAAGTAGAATGAAAAGCTTCCACAAAGCAGAAGTGTGAGTGAAATGAATCGTAGTGGCTAGACAAACGAAGAAACCCCCATGTTCATTAAAAAAACCCACTGAACTTAAATTGAGACCCTGGCAGAAGATGTGAGATGTCAGCCACTCAGCTTGGACTGGGCACCTGACTGGAACTCATGGTCTGGGTTCAGTTCCCCACCTTGGTTACAGGTTTCATGTGCATTCTTGGGCATCCTCCTTCAGACTGTGACTGACTTCCCCATGTGTGCATTGAAGACTGTTGTCCTCCTGTCCATCCAAGACTATTGTCCTCCTGCCCATCCTCTCTGTCCTGAGAATGAAACCTACTGATGCTGGTGGAAGATGTGGACATTGCAATGGGTAGAGCCACTGTGGGGATCAGAACAAGAGGGCTGTGCTTCCTCCCAGGGGACAGTCACCTGTGCTGCTTCCATTTCAGTGTTCAAGAGTAGGAGAAATTATTTCCAGATCTAGAAAGTGTTGTGGGTTTTTAATTTCTAAGTCTTTCAGGACTATTTCACGTGGAGTTTGGCTGCTCTGGTAGCAGCAGCAGGCATTTGGAGTATTCCCTGTCTCTTGCTTTTCTCCTCTCAGTCTGTCTAATTACAGCTTTGAGTCATTCCTGTCTGCTCAATGTGTGTGACCCACATAAACCCAACGGGATCAGAAACACAGCTTCTGTCATCTCCCAAGTTATGTGGATGTTTAAACAGGGCTGTGTGGAAGAAAGAAACCAAAGAATGCTTGAGCCTGGACAGAAGGTTCCCAGAGGGGACCCCAGCAGTTGGAAGGTTGTACATGGGAGTGAGGTGTCACGTCCCACAGCCTCCTGGCAAGGTGTGTGCTGGCACAGCATTGCTGCACCTGCTGGGGGTGTCCGGAGAGCCCTCAGCATCACTGGCAGCTCCTCGACTCAGCCTTGACAAGCAAACATTCACTCATTTTATGAATCATACTCAGTGCTGATGCTGATTCGGAGTAAGGAATCAGAAAGAATAAGTCAGGTGCCTTTTGATGTGTCCTTTTATCTCCTGTGGGTTGGTAGCTCAACTTTTCTCACCCCTTACAGGAGTTCTTTGGGAAGAAGGTGCAGAGCCCCATCCACTCTTTGTCTTCTCCAAACTTAAGTCATTTTCTTCCCCAGCCACTGATGACATCTTGAAAGTACAGAGAGGTTCACATTCAGACCAGAGTCACATTTTGTTTTCAGTGTGGTTCTGCCACAACACTTTGTGCTGTTTCCTGTCCTCCCACCTTCTTACTGCCTTCCCTTTTTTTTTTGCTGTTGCTTTGACAGACTTTCCTTTAACCTGACCTTCAGCTTTCTCCAAGATGCTGGGGTTAGAGATCTTCCTCTTTGGGACCTGCATGTCCTCCCATCCCTAATGTGTTCCAGTCCTCCTATGGCTGCAGAAACACTCCCCATCTTACCTTAAGATCCATTCTCACGTTGGCCTCTTTCTGCCACTGACACTCTTTGCAGAATCACAGATCATTAGGGATTGGAAGGGACCTCGAAAGATCATCCAGCCCAATCACCCTGCCACAGCAGGATCACCCAGACCAAGTCACACAGGAACACATCCAGGTGGGTTTTAAACATCTCCAGAGAAGGAGACTCCACAACCTCCCTGGGCACCCTGTTCCAGCGCTCCTCTTTGTCCTGGCCCTTCCATGAGAAGTTTCTTCTCCATCATGACATGTATCTGGTAGGATACAGAAGTGGCACAAGGTCTGCTCGTCCCTCTCAGGTCCTCCCTCTTCTGCTTGCTACTCACTCTTGGATGGCAGCTAGCGTTTGTCTTAGTGCAGGATGGTTTTACTTCAGCAGCCTTCTCATCAAGCTACTTTCCTGTTGTCCCCCACCACTTCACTGCACCTAGTTTTCACTCTCTCCTCATTCATGAAATGTTTTGGTTTGGTCTGGGTCTCATTTCTCACTGGGACCCTGGTTGATGCTGGTGCACAATAGACCAAATTTGAGCCTGGGTGCTGAATGGTCAGACCAGACGTCCACCAGACGTGCCTCTGGCCATGGAGAATGTGTGAGAAGGCAGAAGGCACATGAGTGCAGTGCCAGGCAGTGAGTGAGGGGGTGTCCTGGAGTGGCCATGAGTTAGACCCTTGGTAGAGCTGGGAGAAACCTCATTGATTTCCACTGAGTTCCTGCTGGTTTAGATTGATAAAGAGCTCGCTTCTCGCTTGGGGAGGCACAGTGCAGCTCCAGGCTGACTCCTGCATCTAATCCAAACCTCTGAGTGTGAGGACTTGTATTTACAGGAATGTCTTGTCCCTTTTCAGGCTGACTGGCTCTCAGTGCCCTGCCATGAAAAAACACGGGTGGTTTGAGACGCAGCAGATGTCCCCTCTCTGCCTGTGACACCCTTTTCTCAACTGGTCAAACTGGGAATTTGGTCTCCTCACAGCTCTAAAGGACTAGTCCTTGAAAACATGACAACCACTTAGTTGTCTGTCACTGTCTCAACTCTCTGCCCAAGCTACAAGTAATGAGTTATTGAGCCAATTTACTGTTTTAGAGAAGAAGTGATTTTTCTCCTGCAAATCAGAAGGCTGTTTAGTGCAGGGTAACTGACTTCAGCAGGGAGATCCAATGTACTTATCTGTACTGATCTAGGATTATGGGTCAATAAAGTCTAGCAGTGCCAAGACCAGCAGGAGTTGTAGCAACACCCAGGAACTGTTTTCTGCCTTTCCCATGGACAGACTGANAGGAGACCTTATTGCCCTCTACAACTACCTCAAAGGAGGTTGTAGCAAGGCTGGTGTTGGGCTCTTCTCTCAAATTGGTGATGATAGGACGAGGGGAAATGGCCTCAAGTTGCATCAGGGGTGGTTTAGATTGGATGTTAGGAAGAAATTCTCTCCTGAAAGGGTGGTTAGGCACTGGAATGGATTGCCCAGGGGTGTGGTGGTGTCACCATCCCTGGACGTGTTCAAGGAACGAGTGGACGCGGCGCTTGGGGATATGGTCTAGCGGTTAGGTGCTAGGAGAAAAGGTCGGACTCGATGACCCTGGAGGTCCTTTCCAGCCGTGAGAGTTCTGTGATTCTGTGATGCTTCTGGCTTAGGTCACGCTGCTGCTTGACTTGAGTGTTGGCATTAGCAGCTGATGTGGCATCGTTTGGCGTGGGAAGGTGAAGCCCAGTGGCCTTTTCAGTCAGTTTTACACGAGAGACTCTGATTTGAGCCTGCCCTGCCCGACAGGGCGAACGGGAAGTCAGCTGTGTCTGGTTTCATTATGATGCTGCTGATAATAGGATCCACAAGTTACGTGAGATTAAAAGCCCCGCAGCCGAATCGTGCAGCCCGTGAAACCTGAAGGCAGCTCAGTGCCTAAACATCCTTTTGTCTTGGCCTCACCCAGGGTAGGAATAAATACGGGAAAACAAATATTTACTCAGAATTTCCTCTCGCTGTTTACCAAGTAGGAAGCCCTGCTAAGGCAGCATCGACCCAGAAACACACGCTGGCCGTTGTGCGTTGGCCCTTAGAACTGCGCGGTCAGGCACATACAACCAGTGCTAAGTTCACTCCCCCTGAACACTGGCCAGAAGAGTGCATTTTGGGAGTGTGGAGGTCCCTTTCTCTCTTAAAATAGCTAAAATAGAGCAAAAGTGCTGCTCAGAAAAACACGAGTTTCCCAGAACCATTGCAAGGCTGGTGATGCTCACGGGATGCTGTGCTGAACCAGCCCTGGCCTCTCCATTTTCATGCTAATGGAGTAACCTTCTCTTTCTGTTGAAGTCTCACATCTGCTTCTCCCTTTCGTTTCTGTTGGGATATTTTGTTGTAGTGATTTTTGCTATTCTAGGGGAGATCCCCTGGCAGAAGACCCACAGTACAGCTGTCCAGCATCACCTTTATCCTGGTAGTAGCAACCACCCTGTTTTGTGGCATCTTTTCTTTGGCAAACACCTCTAGAGGCAGTTGCAGCCTCACTTGATCTTTACCTTTTCAGACAATGTGAAAGTAATTATGGGTTGGCTTTGGGAAGATGTGACCCAAGGGATGGGTTTGGGAAGGTGTGACCTGAGGGATGGGTTTGGGAAGGTGTAACTTGAGGGATGGGTTTGGAAAGGTGTGACCTGAGGGGTGAGTTTGGGAAGGTGTGGCCTGAGGGGTGAGTTTGGGAAGGTATGACCTGAGGAATGAGTTTGGGAAGGTGTGATTTGGGAAGGTATGACCTGAGGGATAGCTTTGGGAAGGTGTGACTGAGGGATGGGTTTGAGAAGGTATGACCCAAGAGATGGCTTTGGGAAGGTGTGACTGAGAGATGGCTTTGGGAAGGTGTGACCTGAGGGATGACTTTGGGCACATGTGACCTGAGGGATGCACACAGAAGCATCAGGATGGGAATCACTCCTTTATCTGAGTACTAGTTTCAAAAGGTGGGAAATCAGTGTGCTCTGAAGCTTCACTGAACCTTGGATTTTCCTCTATCTCTTTGTAGAAGTTAGTTGATTTTACTTCAGAGGAGCAAAGCAGCTCTTAGATTCCCAGGATTTCCTTTGCAAGGGAGGTTCTGCAGGGGAAGGGAGTAGCCCTTCTAATAATCCTTGCAGCACTTAATCCCAAGAAAACCCCATAAAATCAGTGCTTCCACTGCAAGCTGGCAGCATGTTTTTCTCTGTAAGTTTTGGTTTCGTAGTAGAGTGCTGGCTGATTCAAACCGCGCCG
Source organism: Rhinopomastus cyanomelas (assembly GCA_013400115.1). Lineage (NCBI taxonomy): Eukaryota > Metazoa > Chordata > Aves > Bucerotiformes > Rhinopomastidae > Rhinopomastus > Rhinopomastus cyanomelas. Next base: position 73,496 of record VXBP01001943.1, on the reverse strand, counting down.
CGTTGACCGAGGAGAGCAGACTCTGGTTTTGGCAGATGTTTCCCATGACCTGGCAAACACAAGCGCTCCGGTGAGATGACAGGTGTCTTGTTTACGTAAGAGATCTGCTTGCTTTAACAAAACAAACCCAACCGAACATGGGGCAACACTCGGATCAGTCATTTGGACGAAGGCACCGTCAATTATTGGGCTGCAGAGGGAACTGATGACTCAACTGCGGCGCAGAGCTGCGGCCGTCTCCGCTTCTCGGTTTCGCAGCGGGTTCTTTTCAGGAATGCTTTTCGCTCGTAGCCCGGTGTCGCCGGGAGCGTGGATCGGTGTTGGCGTGCTCGGAGGGATTGTGTAGAGTTTGGAAGGGGTCCCTATGGCTCCCAACACAGGGAGAAGGGTCCATTGACCCATTGAGCGCCTGGACCACACCCATGCACCGCGGCACTGCCGGTCCGCGCTGGGATGCGTTTGCATCGATCGCACCGCGATGCGCTCCGATGCGGAAAGCAAAATGTTTTGGTCGGATCGTGCGCTTAGTAATCCCAGCGAGCGCCCTCGGCAAAGGGGGTGAGTCAGAAGTGGAAATGCAAAGCGTTTCTCTGAACGGTGGCCGGAAATCAGCTCTGAAAATCGAAACAAAGCCCAGACCGCAGTTTTATCTATTTACTTGACAACGTGAGATCTGAGAAAATCCCTTTGACTGGCTGGCAGCGCCTGTGTGATCCTTAGACAGAGGGTTGGGCTCTCCTCTCGGTCAACTAGTGACAGGACGAGAGGGCAGAGCCTGAAGCTGTGCCACGGGAGGGGTAGGTTGGATGTTAGGAAGCCCCTCCTCACAAAAAGGGTGATCAGACACCCTGGGACTTCCCTGGGAGGTGCTCAAGGCCCCATCCCTGGGGGTGTTTAAGGACAGACTGGATGTGGCACTTAGTGCCCTGGTGATGTTAGGTCATGGGCTGAGCCAGATGATTCTAGAGGTCATTCCCAGCCCCAATAATTGTGTGATCCTGTGTGATCAACCACATCCAAGCTCTCTGACGTGTCTTTGTGTTGGTTTGAAAAGTTCCCTCTAGGTGACTTCATTGCTTGTGATGCTGCCTGATCCTGTCACGGTGTCTGGCAGAAGTTGGTAGAAGTATCGGGCAGGATGGGATGTTGCAATGTTTGAGATCGTGTCATGCCGAGGAAGAAATACGAAGGACCTGAGTGGAGTCATTCAGCTGCCTATTGCCCAATGCCCAAGTTATAACTGATCTAGGGTGGGGTGTCCCTGCCCATGGCAGGGGGGTTGGAACTGGATGATCCTGTGGTCCCTTCCAACCTTGACTAATTCTATGATTCCATAACTTCTTCACAGTGAGGGTGATGGAGCTCTGGAGGGGGCTGCCCAGGGGGTTTGTGGAGTCTCCTTCTCTGGAGACATGTCTCCACCTGGACGTATTCCTGTGTGACTTGATGTAGGAGATCCTGCTGTAGCAGGGGGATTGGATTAGATGGTCTTTCACGGTCCCTTCTCATCACTAATTTTCTGTGGTTCTATGAGTTATGGGTGTGAGCTGGGAAACAGGAGGTTCCGTATAAATCAGAAGGAACTGCCTCACAGTGAGGGTGACAGAGCCCTGGAACAGGCTGCCCAGGGGGGCTGTGGAGTCTCCTTCTCTGGAGACGTTTAAAACCCACCTGGACTTGGTCTAGGTGATCCTGCTGTGGTGGGGGGATTGGACTAGATGATCTTTCGAGGTCCCTTCCAATCCCTGGTGTTCTGTGATTCTGTACAGCAACTGGGATGCTCTCCAGCTTATGCAGAGATGTGGTGCTGACTTGGTCTAGATGATCTTTCAAGGTCTTTTCCAATCCCTAATGATTCTATGATTCTGTGATGGCCCCTCGTTTTGTTAAGATCATAGCCCTCTGTCCATGGTGAGTGAGAAGAGGGGGGGATTGAGTAGTTTCATGTTAGTTGAGGTGATTTTGCTGAAAACAAGTTAGGCATCAGCATATTGTGTGATTGACAGCAGCACTTCACCACACCTGAGGTGTTCACAGACTCACAGAACATTAAGGATTGGAAGGGACCTTCAAAGATCATCTAGTGCAAAGCCCCCAACACAGCTTGCTACTGTGCTGCTTGGGTACCTGCTGCACATCCCCAAGAGCAACTCTGGATGCTGTGGGCTGGTTGCCTGGCGCTGGGTCTGTTCTCCTGGCACGGTCTGAGGCCCACGAGTGTAAATCACAGTGGAGCAGAACAAAGTAACGCGTGTGTCTGAGGGACTTGCAATTCCCATGGCAAGGCTGGCGAAGTAGCGCTCGTTTCAGACACGAGACGGTCTGAGTAATTTTTCTTAATGACTGTTGAGCTAAATAAATAAATAATCGATGCATATTCATGGCTCTAACTAAAGTAACTCGTGCTGAAACGCTTGCCTCTCCTGAGGAAAGTTATTAAGGGTGGGGTGCGGGGCGCAGCAATTAATAATGGAGCGTTTAGAGGAGATTACAGAACGTTCTGATTGGAACAGTAAACATGGTGCGAGAAATAAAAGCAAATACACGGAGCTGCCTGGAATTTAAAACAATGCTTTCGGAAGGAGTGTGCTGAACAGAGGCAGCTTGGGTGAAGGGGCTGCGTGCGGGAGCTCTTCAAGATCTCAAGGAGGCTTCTTCAGCGTAAAGTTAGATTTGTTGGTGAGTTCTCCCTCGGTTCCAGCTGGAAAGAAGTGAGAGAGCTGTTGGCATGGACAGGGAGCAGTGTGGCAGCTGTACTCAGCACCACTTTGGGGCTGGTGCGCGCAGATTCTCACACTGGGTGATGGAGAGGGCTGCAGTTGGTTACAGCCGTAGTAAACAAAAGCTTCATTTGTGCTGTGAACCTTCTCCCAACCTCCCCGTTTCCTACACTCCTTTGAATGAATTTTTTGCTTGGCTCGGAGTTTGAAATTTGGACCCATCCTTTCATGTCTTTTGGCTGCAGTTTCTTATCTGATTAATCAGCTCAAAGAGAGCCAGCGAAGTCTTCAAAGACTTCAGTGGCAGCTGCACACCATTAGGCTGAACAATTAAAACAACCATAATTGTAGTTTAGCACAATAAATACAGATTGGTCTTTCAGTTTAACATTCAGTCACAAGAGAACTGAGCCTTGGACAAGAGCTCTTGCTTAACCCCGTGCAGATGAAGCTGGAGGGGGAGTGATGGAGTTGACCTGCCCCGTAGCCTTAACCCACCTCCAGCTCTTTTGGGCCAGCAGAGGAGCCTGATCGAGCAATATGGTCCGTGGGCACCAAAGTGCCGATGAAGAACTGGAGATGTTTAAGACCCACCTGGATGTGTTCTTGCATGACTTGGTCTAGGTGATCCTGCTGTGTCAGGGGGATTGGACTAGATGGTCTTTCGAGGTCCCTTCCAATCCCTAATGATTCTATGAGTCTATGATAAGAAGAGATTAGAAGATGGGCAGAAAGTAGTTAGGAGCACCAAGGCAGCTTGTGAGGGCTGTAGCCTCAGAGATCCTGGTGGAAGCAGGGTGAGCTCTTCTTGCTCACCAGCATGTCTCTCAGCCAGTCTTAGAGCAACAGAAGACCTCTAAGGTTATTCAGCCCAACCCATAACCACATCAGCTATGCCATGGCATTAAGTGCCACATCCCGTCTGTCCTTAAACACCTCCAGGGATGGGGACTTCACCACCAACCTGGGCAGTCCATTCCAGTGTCTAATCACCCTTTGTGTGAGGAAGGGCTTCCTAATATCCAACCTAACCCCCCTCCCTTGGCAGCTTCAGGCTCTACTCTCTCTTTTCCTGTTGCTAGTTGACTGGGAGAAGAGCCTGACCTTCACCTAACTACATCCTCTCTTCAGGTAGTTGTAGAGAGTGATAAGGTTCCCCTCACTGGGTCTGTGCTGCCCCAACACACATGAACCAGGAGAACCCACCCTACTGAGAGGATGTTCCTCCCACACTGAGCGATCACCACCACAGCCTGAGTTTTACCACCAATTTCTTTAAAAAAATGCAAATCAAGAGAGAAGTTAACATGCAGAATGGAAAGATGTGCCACAGTCAACCACAAAAACTCCCCAGAAGGTTCAGCATGTGGGAAACAGATAAGTCAACGCCGCGAAAGATGAACAATATTTAAGTATTAACACTAATGTTTGTTTTGGGAAGGTTTATCTGGCATCTCCACCGGTTTTCCTCCGAGCTCTAATACAAAAATAACCGCGTCTGACTGTGACTGGGAGAGATGGCAGCAGCTCAACATTGCTCCCTTTTTAACTCTGCTCTTGTTAAAAAAACCAGCCCCTATTGTCTTACAGCTCGCGGCAAACTCGTTCTCAGGTGACTTCGGAGCAGGGTGAAGGCAGCAGTGCAACTGCCAGTTCAGGAAGTTCAGTCAGTGGTCTCGTTCGCATCAGCCCGCGGGATGAGGATGTGAAGGGATGCTCCTTTAGCTCCTGTGGATGCCAAACACAGCACTTCTGCGTCAGGCTATGAGAAAGGAGCTCTGGCTGCTATCACCAGTAAACCTGTGGCTGAAACTTGCAGAAACCCTTCTTGCAGAAATAGGGGGAGATGGACATTTCTGCTCCAGGGAATCTTTTCACTGGGGGAGATGCACCATTGCATTGGGGCTGTTCAGTCTGGGGAAGAGGAGGCTCCCAGGTGACCTTCCAGTATCTGAAGGGGGCCTACAAAAAGGCTGGGGAGGGACTATTTAGGATGGCGGGTAGCAACAGGACTAGGGGGAGTGGAGCAAAGCTGGAGATGGGTAGAATTAGACTGGATGTGAGGAGGAAGTTCTTCAGTGTGAGAGTGGTGAGAGCCTGGAATGGGTTGCCCAGGAAGGTGGTGGAGGCCCCGTCCCTGGAGGTGTTTAAGGCCAGGCTGGATGGGGCTCTGGCCAGCCTGATCTAGGGTGGGGTGTCCCTGCCCATGGCAGTGGAGTTGGAACTGGATGATCCTGTGGTCCCTTCTAACCCTGACTGACTGTATGACTTGGTCTAGGTGATCCTGCTGTGTCAGGGGGATTGGACTGGATGATCTTTCGAGGTCCCTTCCAATGCCTAATGATTCTGTGGTTGTGTGGAGGTCTTGCTCACAGCAGGTGCCAACTTTCCTCATACACTTGGCCACTCTTTCCTGAGTCAGACCACCAAGATAAAAGACTTTCAGCAATGAGTTTTAAGACACGGATGTTCGCAGAGTCACAGAACATTAGGGATTGGAAGGGACCTCAAAAGATCATCCAGTCCAATCCCCCTGCCACAGCAGCATCACCTAGACCTAGTTGCACAGGAACACATCCAGGCAGGTTTTAAACGTCTTCAGAGAAGGAGACTCCAATAACCAGTTCTCACATGGTATAAATTCAGACTGAGCAAGTACAACCATGGACAGCCTGCTTTCTGCAGAGGAGCCTGTTCCAGCTATAAAGTGATTTGGATTTTATATATGAAGTGAAGTGGTGATGCTCCTGAACTGCAGTCTCCTGCCTTTCCTAGCCCTGCTTGGTTGATGTGTCACAGAGTTAACTGCAACCAAAGGATGAGAGGAGGTGTGAAATGTCCCCCATGACATCCCGCAGGTCCTCTCAGGGTTTTCATTTAAGCCCGTTTGTTGCTGTTCAGGGTAGCTGGGGAAGATCCAGTGTGCAGAGACTCTGGAGCATTTCCCTGGCCAGCACAGCAGCTGTCTTCTCCTCCATCAGACTGCAGTGATTAGCTTGTCGCTCCTCCCAGTGACTCCAGTTGTGGTTCCTAGCCAGGCTGATTCCCCACGTGGCTTTGCCATCGTCTGCATGAACAGCTCCACCTTGTCTCCACTGGTTGTTGACACAACTCGCCCAGATAGGGACACAGCAGGTCCTCATGGTCCTGGGCAGGTACCTACCTGCTTCTCATCCACACCTCCTTGGTTGTGCTGGTCTTCTGCTTCCCACCCCTGTGCAGCAGGAAGGAAGGTGGGTACTGGGGACTCCCTACTGTGGCTGCCCCTGCCCTGATGATGCACAAGAAGGGGTGATGGATGCACATGTTCCCTCTCTTTGCAAGAACCAAGCAGGTTATTAGGGCAAAATCAAATGGAAGCAGGCCAGGCATCTACCTTCTGACGTAGGGATCAACATCATCGTGCCTTTCATTCACAGATTTCAGGGAGAGATCCCGCGCTGAGCGTCAGGAGCGCTGGCAATGCCGCCTCAGGCAATCCTGCAAGCAGTTGCAAGCTACAAATGTTCCGATGAAGCTGTTTCAACCAGAAAGAAATTCTCCTCAGCTTCGCTCGCAAACACACCAAACGTAAAGCAAACACAGTTGCTGAGCTGCGACGGCTTTGCACGTGGCAGTCTGGCATCCCTGACTCTGCTGGGACTCATTTTGCCACACGTTGGTGCGGGAAGCACCGCACCTCAGCGAGTGAGGCATCACCTCAGCAAGCACCAGCTCTGGCTGCACATCTGTGCTCGCTTTCAGACTCATAGAATCATTAGGGATTGGAAGGGACCTCGAAAGATCATCCAGTCCAATCCCCCTGCCACATCAGGATCACCCAGACCAACTTATACAGTCATTGCAGGTTAGAAGGGACCACAGGTCCATCCTCCTCCCTTAAGTATGTTTTTATTGCTGCCTGGGTGTGTGACCTCACCAGCTCCTCACCTGGGTTTGTTTTACTTAGGCTTGATTTCACGTGCCCGTGGTGAGCGCTGGTGTGTTTGCTGGCCCCGCTGTCTATTTGTTGCTCTTCTCCCTCTCTACTCTGCGCTGGTGAGACCACATCTGGAGTGTTGTGTCCAGTTCTGGGCCCCTCAGTTCAAGAGGGATGTGGAGCTACTGGAGGGAGTCCAGTGTAGGGCAACGAGGATTATGAAAGAGGTGGAGCACCTCCCTTATGAGGAGAGGCTGAGGGAGCTGGGTCTCTTGAGCTTGGAGAAGAGGAGCCTGAGGGGTGACCTCATTAATGTCTATAAATATGTGAAGGGTGGGTGTCAGGAGGATGGAACCAGGCTCTGCTCAATGTGTGATAGGACGAGGGGCAGTGGTTGTGAGTTGGAACATAGGCAGTTCCACATCAATCTGAGAAGGAACTTCTTCCCGGTGAGGGTGACAGAACCCTGGAACAGGCTGCCCAGGGAGGTTGTGGAGTCTCCTTCTCTGAAGATGTTTCAAACCCACCTGGATGTGTTCGTGTGCGACTTGGTCTGGGTGATCCTGCTGTGGCAGGGGGATTGGACTGGATGATCTTTCAAGGTCCTTTCCAATCCCTAATGTCCTGTGAGTCTGTGATCAGCAAGCTGTGTTTAAAATGCTGGAAGTCCTCTTCAGTAGATGGCCAGTGGGCTCTTCACATCAGCATGATTTTCATGGATCCCTGCAAGTTTACAGCTGCAGCAGTAGTGTTCCTCATCCGTAATTTTCCTGTACCAGAAGCAAAGGCTTTGGTTGAACGGGAAGCACAAAGAAGCCCTACTTTTGGGCGTAGGTGCTGGGTTAGGTTTCGTTCTACCCTAAGCTGACCCCTGGGCAGAGAGATTCCTGCTTTCATGTTTTAGATCGTGTGTAAAACCCGACGCTGGCTGTATCATCCCGCACAGGGCAAGAATATCTGAGGAACATGGGGGCACGATACTAGGCGAGACATTTGCAGAAGGGAATGAAATGTTTGGGATGCAGCCTCATGCTTTCTACAGCAGTGACCATCAATCACACCTTCCCAGAAAGAAGTGGTGCTGGAAGTCCCCCCTCCCTTTCATTTTCTTGCTTCCCTCTTCCCCACTTCTCTTTATTCTCCTTTCCTTCTCACGCTTTGCTGAGTGCAGTTTTAGCTCAAAGAACTAACTTGCCCTCAAAAAAAAACAGAGCCTCCCCTGGTTTTATTCCTCTGGCCATTGAGTGAGCAGCGGTTATTTTTGTTCTCCCAGTGATTTATGGCTGAACAGATTTGGAGCTGGTAATTTTAGTCGTGTCGGCAGTTTAGATAATGTGTGTTTGTAGCCATAAATGTTTGGTTGTCTCACAATCTGACAATTTTATGCCTGGGTGAAGAAATTCAGGATAAACCATTGAATTGTTAGGGATTGGAAGGGACCTCGGAAGATCATCTAGTCCAATCCCCCTGCCACAGTGACAGACCAAGTCGCACAGGAACACGTCCAGGTGGGTCTTAAACCTCTCCAGTGAAGAAGACTCCACAACCCCCCTGGGCAGCCTGTTCCAGTGCTCTGTCACCCTCACTGGGAAGAAGTTGTTCAGCAGGAGGGTGGTTGCACATTGAAACAGGTGGTCCCAAGGAGGTAGCTGAGGTCCCATCCCTGGAGATCTTCAGGGTGAAGCTGGATAGGACTCTCAGCAGCCTGATCTAGTTGAGGATGTTCCTGCTGACTGATCTTTCGAGGTCCCTTCCAATCCCTAATGATTCTATGACCTGAATTGTGAGGCTACGCTCGTACCTCTTTGGATAGAATGACCAAGGCTGGAAGGGACCTCCAAAGGCCATCTAGTCCAACCCCCCAAGTACCTGTGTAGGTCACCCTTAAAGTCAGCAGGAGGTTGAGCACCTGGTGGCCAGTCACCCAGAAACAACCAGCTTTTCAGGAGTGATCCAGTTTTCTCCAAGGCTTGGAGGAAAACGCTATCACGAAGGCATCAGAACTTTTTTAGTGAGGAATCACATCTAAAAACCAACAAACCCACCCCCACGGTTTGCACTGCTTTCTCTGATGTTTTTACGGAGCCAGGAGACATTTCTTGAGGAACCACAAGTCTGTACTGAAGGGTTCATGCTGCAAGTTTCAGAGCAGTAACAGTGATTTATTAAAAATCTGAACTTCTGGGGTTTATTTTCCTTCCTCTCATGTGCCCCTGTAGTTCAATTCTGGAGACAGGGCCCTTTCAGTGACCCTGGGGAGACTGATAGCCGCCACTGCTCCTCGTGCTGCTGCTGTCCCCTTCTGTTCAAAAGGAAATCATCCTCCTTCCCTCTCCTGACCACCAGCACCACTCGAGTTCAGCATTCAGTGAGGGTTTTTCCCAGGGAAATGGTGGTGATGAGCACCAGCAGCTTGAAAACTTCAGCTTGAGAATCCCTGTAGTTTGAAACTAATTTCTCCTCCTTCCACAGGTATTTCCTTCCTGCTCTCCTCTCCAGCCACTTCAGAGCGTGACTGCTTTCTTGAAGGAATCATCACAGAAGTGTCAGTCTATCTATTCCATAATTCAGGGACCTCATATGTCAGGGTGGTGCATCAATGCAAGAGTAGCATCCAGTGGCGATGCTACTCTTACAAGGGGCAGTGGGTGTCAGCTGGAACATAGGAGGTTCCACATCAATCTGAGAAGGAACTTCTTCATAATGAGGGTGATGGAGCACTGGAACAGGCTGCCCAGGGAGGTTGTGGAGTCTCCATCTCTGGGGACATTTAAAACCCACCTGGATGTGTTCCTGTGTGACTGGCTCTAGGTGATCCTGCTGTGGCAGGGGGATGGGACTGGATGATCTTTTGAGGTCCCTTCCAATCCCTGATGTTCTGTGATGCTGTGAAAGCCATAGTGTTGTTATAAGTGTCTACACCGTAAAGGTAAAAGGAGGCACGTAACGGGCACAATTTCGTTGCCAGGATTGCCATGAAGCCCTTCATTGTCTACAGAAGAGATCTTTGCAATTAGAAAAAAACCCACCACAGGGTTTTGTGACGATTCAGTGCTTGAATTTTTCAGTGCCTCCCTTGATTTTCTTTTAGGTTGCTATCAGCTGAGTTGCCAGAACATCGCCCCACGAAGCTTTGGAGGGCCACTTCTTGATGGATTGCTGCAGCCTCTTGATTTCTCCATTGATCCTGTTCCCTGCATCGTGAGAACGTTTCAGCCAGCACAGAACCTAGAGAAGTTACATGTAAGTCATGATCCAAATTTCCTTCTGTTTAAAGAGAAAGGTCTCGTGGAGGCAAATGCTATAAGAGCTGTCATTCAACAGCAAACATCAGGTGGTGAAGAAATTGTTATTGAAGTAGTTACTTGCTTTTTTTAACCTAAATGGTGATTGTTATTCTGAAGGCTTTTCTGAATATCCTGCTACCATCATAAGCCCCAATGAGAAGTACTTAAAATTGCTTCTCATCACCCCATCCCCTTAATGACACTTCTGGTTCCTCCGCGGACGGGTAAGCGTGCGTGCGCTCGCCGCCGTGTGCTGCCTCAAAGCTGCACAGGTGGGTTTGGAGGCCCTTCTGTGCTCAGCAGGACTGCAGGTATCCTGGTATTTTTCCCATCATAAAACTCGTGTAGAATCATAGAATCGTTAAAGTTAGAAGAGACCTCCAGGATGGTCAAGTCCAACCCAGTGCCACCATGCCCCCTAAACCGTGCTGTCCTCCACTGACTGGAGTAGATCCAGTGTCTGCAGTATCTTCGTTGCTACCTCCTCCACGTTCAGTTAGATGCTTCACCTGGCCATAGGAGGGTGGGGATGGCCATGCACAGATCTGCTAGGCATAAAGGGGACTGAGGGGGCTGCAGACCCCTTTCTGTCTCCTCAGTCTGGATAGTAGGTGATCCTGCTGTGGTGGGGGGATTGGACTAGATGATCCTTTGAGGTCCCTTCCAATCCCTAATGATTCTATGATTCTATGGAAGTTTTTATTAGAAATATACTTTCACTTGAGGTGCTTTGTGTGACACCAGAATTATTACTAAAAACAAGAAAATCTCTCGTGAAAGGAGGACGAGGGTTTTCTGGTGCAAATGGAAATGAAGGTTTTTAAGAGAGGAGGAGGGGTTTTCCTGGTGTGGTGAACACCAACAAAACCGATAGTGAAGTCTGCAATGGAGAAAGGCTGGGCAGCAGCAGAATTCTCTGTCAAAGATGCCTTACAGGGTGTTGGGTTGAGTTTGTTCTCCGAAAAAGGGAGAGCGTTGCCGTCTCACTGTGGGCTTGGCAGCGGACGGTGCCGTTATTAATCAAGCCTGGCTAGCGTGACTCATTGGACTACGGGAGAATTTTGGATCTGACTTAAAACTTGTCTCAAGTGTTTGTCCTAAGGGAAGAAACCTTGAAAATATGAGTTGTTAACAGCTAGGCAGGCAGAAAGAACTTGGTCACTAGTCCTGCTCACCATCATCCCCGTGAGGTTTTGAAGCCCTGTTCAGTGTTTTGCCGGCTTTTCTCATGACGCTCGTGGATACTCCTCCTGGCTGCACAGCCCCACGGCTGCTGTGTATCCCCAGACGTGGGTGTCTCCAGCTCTTGGTCAGTGAGATTTATCATTAGCTATCTTGTGTGTTCACTGTTAGAAACCCTTGCAGAGGAAGTCACTTCAAAAATAGCATCTTTCTCAGGGGTCTTGAAGAAGCAGCCAGAAGTGGAGTGGACTTACACGGGAAGACACCCTCTTTCATTCCAAGAAGGGCAGAGAAAGTTTTGTGCTGCTGCTGCTTCTCATGCTGCTCCACAGAAAGCTCCACTAACGGCAATAAAACCAGGTCTGAGGGCCAAAAAGACTTGAGAAAGAGTGTATGGAGTTGTTTTCACGATGGTTGTGTGCTCGAGATACGCCCAGCTTGTAAAACGTGATGTGTCTGTGACTCCTAGAGAACGCGGGTAGCGGCTCGCAGGCTGCTGCCTGGGTCTGTGCCTCCAGTCTGTGCAGAGGGGGAGGAGAGGCCAAGCTGCCAGTTGCTTGGTTAATTTCCCAGAGTTTGCCACTGTCTGGCTGTTTTTGGTAACAAGCTGCTCGTAGCAATTACCTTGTTGTAGTGATTCCCACAGATGACTTTCCCTTGTTAATTAGCCCTGTTGGAAGGAGCAGTCACGCAGGGCTGACCCAGCTGTAGCAACCACATTCTTCTAGCTTTTCTCAGGGCGGGGGGTGTTTCATGAGAAAGTGTGACATAGAATCATTAGGGATTGGAAGGGACCTCGTAAGATCATCCAGTCCAATCCCTCTGCCACAGCAGGATCACCCAAGATCATGTCACACGGGATATCTACCTGCACACGTGGTATCTCAGATGCTTCCCAGAGAGGTGAGCGACTGTCATCTGTGCCAGGCAGGACATCTCAGAATCATAGAATCATTAGGGATTGGAAGGGACCTCGAAAGATCATCCAGTCCAATCCCCCTGACTCAGCAGGATCACCCAGACCAAGTCACACAGGAACACATCCAGGCAGGTCTTGAACATCTCCAGAGAAGGAGACCCCACAACCTCCCCGGGCAGCCTGTTCCAGTGCTCCATCTCCCTCAATGTGAAGAAATTCCTTCTCATATTTATATGGAACCTCCTATGTTCCAGCTCACACCCATTGCCCCTCGTCCTATCACTAGATGACACTGAGAAGAGCCTGGCTCCATCCTCCTGACACTCATCCCTCACATATTTATAGACATTAATGAGGTCACCCCTCAGTCTGCTCTTCTCCAAGCTCAAGAGACCCAGCTCCCTCAGCCTCTCCTCATAAGGAAGGTGCTCCACTTCCTTCATCATCCTCATTGCCCTACGCTGGACTCCCTCCAGCAGCTCCACATCCCTCTTGAACTTAGGGGCCCACAACTTGACAAAACACTCCAGATGTGGTCTCACCAGAACGGAGTAGAGGGGGAGAAGAACCTCTCTTGATCTGCTAACCACTGACCTTCTCATCTACCCCAGGATGCTGTTGGCCCTCTTGGCTACAAGAGCATACTGCTGGCTCTTGGCCGTCCTGCTAATAAGTCATCCAAATATGTACTGCTTGGGCAGTGCTGAGGGTTCAGCCAAGGCTTTGTTCAGGGGGAGCAAGAAAAGGGCAACTTATAAACCGGAAACCTGTGCCCCAAAATCTGATATTTACTAGGTGTGAGCTCTTCAGTTTTTTTAGAAAACATTTCTTCAGCTCTGTCCTACAACCATCTGCAGGCAGATGGAAGGAATGCAGATCTTTGAGATGGAGCTTTTGGTGATTAAATGTCTGTCACCACCTACCATCACGTTCTGGGAAAGACGTGTCTCTTGTAAATCTGCCCCAAAAGGTTGAGTACCTTGGCTGAAATGCGAAAGACATCATCTTTCTGAAGGCAAAGCTGAATCCCCTTGGACATAAACTCATCAAACACTTCGTACCGTGCCCGTTTCCTGAGCACCGTGGCCATACTGCACTTTGATAGGGGATGTGGACGTGGGCAGCTCTTTCTAACTGTGTTTTGATGTGAGATGCGACCCTGTCTGGACTTCATTGGTTTTTTCTGGTACATTTTCCTGTTGGACTACTGGTGTCATAGTGGAGAAGGCATTTTCTTACCCTTTTTGTGGTGTTGGCATACCAGAGCTCTACATCTCGCACAGCACAGAGCATCTCCTGCCCCAGGGAGCTTTGTGAGCTCCCATGACGTTCTGTTCTTGGTGTCACGCTCACAGTCACCACCAAGCACTGTCCTTTGATCTAGAGGAAATCTTTGCTACTAATTAATCTTGGTTCCTCCAGTCACCCCCGTGCTGAGGGTATGTGAAGCCATCGAGTCACTAACCACCGCCAGCATTGCATTGGTGTGATGAGCAGCTCCTCATCACCATCTGTACCTGAGGCAGGCTGCACCCCAGGTGGCTGGGGATGGCTGTGATGAGTATTAGCTGCGAGTGGTACCCCGTGTGTGGACAGTGAGCTGCTGTCCCCCTCTGGATGTCGCTGACCAAGAGCTGGAGACACCCACATCTGGGGATGCACAGCAGCTGTGGGCTGCGTGGCCAGGGGGAGCACCGGGCTTGCGTTCGAGGTGCTTGTCGCAGCGCGTCACCACACGAAACCAGTTGCTCTGACGCCTGTCCCCTCTGCTGCCACTGACCACAGGTTTGCCTGTCCATCACCCCGCGGTGTCGCTGATCTGTTTACTCGCGTTTCCCACGTGGCCGCCGTGTTGTGGCAAGGACTTTTTGTTTCTCACTGCAGCAGGTGATAGCCCGGGTGTGTGCGCGTGTCAGCCTGAGGGACTGAGTCACAGCTCCTTCCACCTGGCTCAGGCAGCACTTCCCCTTCCTGCTGGGGGTAGCGAGATGCTCTACAGGACAGTGACCCCCCCGTTGTTTTAGGGGGTTTTTATATAAAAGCCTGCGAGATGTGACGGCAAGATCGACTTTCTCTGTCACCCAGACGAGCGAGGAGTAAAACCCATCTCACCGCATCGCTTTTGCTTTCGCCGCTGGTTCAGCCCGTCCTCTCTGGCTGGCAAAGCCCTGCACAGTCATTCGGCGCCCAGCCTGGTGGTTAGCTCGGTGGCGTATGACCCAATTCTTTTCATCATGCTCGGATCCCCGCGCTTCTGCCGTGTTCGGCGCGCAGGTCCCGCGACCTAATACCAGGAGGAGATCACACCTGGATCCAGCAGCGGGCACAAGGAGCGGCCGGTGGGGCGCACAGCTTGCCGGACCCCGCAGGAAGGCTAATTGCCCACTGGGTCTAGTGGCTAATTAATGGGCAAGTGCAGGTAAAGGTGCATTTTGTCGGAGCAGGTGCTTGGTTTTTGGTTCTTCGATCGCCGGCTGAGGGGCTGTGTTCTCCTGTTATGATTTGTGAAGAGCTGAGAGGTGAAAGTGTTGTAGTGGATGTTTTCTGGCTGGAATGACTTGCGTGTGCAGAGGGAGGCTGCTAATGAATAACATGAGATCGTTCACTCTCCTTTCTCCATGACCAGGCAGGACCCCATCCGTGGAGGTGTTTAAGGCCAGGCTGGATGAGGCTATGGCCAGCCTGGTCTAGGGTGGGATGTCCCAGCCCGGTGAGGAGGGTTGGAACTGGATGATCAGGTGGTCCCTTCCAACCCTGAGTGATTCTGATTCCATAACTTTTCCAGTGAAGTGATCCTGCTGTGGCAGGGGGATTGGACTGGATGATCTTTCGGGGTCCCTTCCAATCCCTAATGATTCTATGATATTCTTGTTGAGTCTGGTTTTAAAACAGACCTTTCTTTTCTGTATTCCTTTTTTCACCCAGCTAATTGAGTTAGCTTTCTGCAGGTTTTCAGATGATAACAAGGCTCATGCTCGTGTTGCTTTCGGTAAATGGAAAGCATCAGGCGTAGAACAGACCGGAGAGTAAACTGGGAGAATAAACTGCCGGTGCAGGAGACCTGGGAGTTTTAGGTATAAAATTAAAGAGTCATTTGCAAAGTGACTTGAAGTGAAGTGGATTTGAACACAATGAAGTCATCCTTGTCGGCAATTTGTTTGAAGTTCTTCTACTATTATGAGTGTAAAGGGATTTCTTTTTTAATTGCCAGTTTCTGGGTAGAGTATTTGGTGTAATTTCTCACCATCAAGCATTAACAACTCAGTAGTTTGGGCAAGTTAGGGGAGAAACTAAGATTTAGGGAGAGGTATCTCCTGCTTTTCGTCGCTTGTTCAGTGGTCAGATAACATAGAGTCCAACTCTAGCAGCTACCAGAGAAAACGTTTCATTAAATGTATGGAGATCCACCACAGAATCACAGAACATTAGGGATTGGAAGGGACCTCAAAAGATCATCTAGTCCAATCCCCCCACCACAACAGGATCACCTAGACCAAGTCACGCAGGAACACATCCAGTGGGTCTTAAATGTCTCCGGAGAATGATCTAGTGCGAGATGAGTTTAAAAGATGCGTAGATGTAGTGTTGGGGGATCTGGTTTAGGGGTGAACTTGTACAGTAGGATTGATGGTTGGTGAGGAAAGGCTGAAGGAGCTGGGTGTCTTTAGCTTGGAGAAGAGGACACTGAGGTGTGACCTCATTAATGTCTATAAGTATGTGAAGGGTGGGTGTCAGGATGGAGCCAGGGTCTTCTCAGTGTCATCTAGTGACAGGACAAGGGGCAATGGGTGTGAGCTGGAACATAGGAGGTTCCACATAAATATGAGAAGGAACTTCTTCACAGTGAGGGTGACAGAGCACTGGAACAGGCTGCCCGGGGAGGCTGTGGAGTCTCCTTCACTGAAGGTATTTAAGACCCACCTGGATGTGTTCGTGTGTGACTTGGTCTGGGTGATCCTGCTGTGTCAGGGGGATTGGACTGGATGATCTTTCAAGGTCACTTCCAATCCCTAATGATTCTATGACTTGATGATCCCAAGGGTCTTTTCCAACCCGAATGATTCTGTGATTCTGTAGACAGACGCTGCGTGTGAACGGTTGTCCTTTATGTTTAACAGTCTGAACCCAGACTGGAAAAAAAGTGACAGCACTCAGCTCGTTTGCATCCCTTGTTCAGAGGAGCCATGGGTTCTGTGGTTTTTCTGCCTTTCTCTACTGCTGTAGGTGTTGGAGGAGTGGGTGGCCATGAAAAAGCGGTGCTTACAATAAGATTTTCCGTTTATTGCCCTTTGTGTACAACTAAAAATAAGATTCAAATGCTTGAGAGTTTGTAGAGCAAAGCATAATCCTCCTCTTAGCTCTGATGACTGTCTTGCCTGCAGCTTCAGCTCTGTCTGGTGAGTCCTAGGCTTTACTGCTTGTAAATGGGTCTGTGCTGGAAGGAGGGGAAGAGTTCACTTGCAATGTGGTCTAGCTGTGTTAATTCATCAACTTCTTATTTAAAAAAAAAACAACACAAAAAAAGAGTTAAGCTTAGTGCCAAAGCAAGAGGTGGTGATGAAAGGATTTTGGAAGCAGAGTGGCTCCGCTCTCTGGGAGAAAACAGCTTTGGAGAGGACTCCAAAAATCAGCCTCCAAAACTTCTCTGGTGTAGCTTGAACTGTTGATCCCAGAATTTCAATTTTTGGCAAAGAAAAGGGGGGAAAAAAAAAAAACAAGAGCTGAAATCTTTGTGAATCTGCTGAGCATTAAGGGATGAATTCTCAAGGTTCGCTCTTGGCTTGTGTGATCCTTTTGGTTTTGTTTTCAGGGTGGTGGTGCAGCAATGTGATGTCTTGGTAGCCTTTGCAGGTAGTTGCACGGATAAGGAATCTGCTGAATTAATTGCAGTATCTTGAGCTGCTAAATGTGTCGTGAGCTCGTGAATTGATCTGTCAGCCACTGGCCAGTTAACGAGAGACGTTGTCGGCGTGTGCAGGGAAATTCGTAACTTCATGGTGTCGGGTCTGGTGCTGTCCCAGCTTCACTCATGAGGGTGGCTGTGGCATTTCCAGAGTGTGAGTGTGCCTGTGCGCGTCAGGCTTCTCACTTTGATGTCATTCTTGTGGTGGATAAGCAGAGAGAGCATCGATCCAAGAGCTGCTGAACCAAAGGTATAGAAGCTGAAAACACGCGTTCTGTCGCACGGGACTTTGAGCTTCTCTGCTTGCTTG
Organism: Rhinopomastus cyanomelas; assembly: GCA_013400115.1. Lineage (NCBI taxonomy): Eukaryota > Metazoa > Chordata > Aves > Bucerotiformes > Rhinopomastidae > Rhinopomastus > Rhinopomastus cyanomelas. The sequence continues at coordinate 56,256 of VXBP01001943.1, read as the reverse complement.
TTGCTTCGTGACCTTCCCTGGTTTTCTAGGCTTGACAGGGTAGCAGAGGTGTTGGTGGGCTGCGTAGGACAGCTTTTGCTGTGAGTAATGCCACATGGTGCAGAGGATGTGGGGTGCTGGGGACGCTCTAGAGGCACATGTCCTTGTTCCATGGAGTAACCATGTCGGGGGTGAGTCTTTTATTATGCAATAAGAGATCCCTTTGGGGTGTCCCTGCCCATGGCAGGGGAGTTGGAACTGGATGATCCTGTGGTCCCTTCTAACCCTGACTGACTGTATAACTTGGTCTGGGTGATCCTGTTGTGGCAGGGGATTGGACTAGATGATCTTTCGAGGTGCCTTCCAATCTCTAATGAGTCTATGATTCTACCCTCTCCCTCGGCGACTCAGCGCCCGCCGCTGCTGCTTTCCGTTTGCCTTTTTGCTGAAACATGCATTTCTGCTTTTACATCTGCGTGTGCCCGCTGGACCAGCTCCTGCCTCGGCACAAAGTGCATCAGGACAGAGAGCTAAGGCAGTAGTCAAGGTTTTAAATGTTCCAGGTGGGAGAGGGCAAGACTTCCGCGATAATTAGTTTCCACAACAGTGGTTGCTGCAGGGAATGTTGTTGCATCTGCTCCGGTCGCCTGCACGGCTCGGTGCTGTAGGTGACCAGATGCTGGCAAGCGGCGCAAATGTTTGCTGGAGGTATTTTCATGGGGAATTTTCCCTTTCTGATGGAGACATAGAGGTGGGGGGTTTTTATTCTCCCTCTCCTTTCCTTGTCTTTCTGCTGCTGCGCCCGATGCAGATGAGCTCAAACCTGATGGCTTTGAAGATAACGGCAGGAGAGAATGCGTCACGCGGCGACGGCGCTCACACGCCGCTCGCTGCCTGCTGCCACACTTTCCAGCTGGATGAGGCACGCTGGTCTTTTCCAGGGGTATCGCCGCACGGGCTATTTTTAGAGATGGCACACAGGACACGTTGTGCAACTGTCAGTACCCGCTGCTGGGCTCTTCATTTTTTCCCTTGTATGGTGATGAGGGTTTTTATGTGTTTACCTTTCTCTCGAAGAGGTAGATGGATCTCTTCTTGATTCTGCTTGCAGAGCTGCTTCATGGAGTCGTAAAATCACAGAATCATTAGGGATTGGAAGGGACCTCAAAAGATCATAGAATCATTAGGGATTGGAAGGGACCTCGAAAGATCATAGAATCATTAGGGATTGGAAGGGACCTCGAAAGATCATCTAGTCCAATCCCCCTGCAACAGCAGGATCACCCAGACCAAGTTGCACAGGAACACATCCAGATGGGTCTTGAACATCTCCAGTGAAGGAGACTCCACAACCTCCATGGGCAGCCTGTTCCAGTGCGGGGTTGTGTTTCCCGTCGTGCATGTGACCACTAAAGTAGGATGAGTTTAACTGACCCCAGCAATGCAGTGGAGATTTTCATCCAAAGAGCTCTAGCAGCTTTTTTGGTCGTGCAGCAGTAGATCTGCTGCCTCGGGAAACACCCACCTTGGGGTTTTTTAAACTTTTCCCCAGCAAACCAGCAGCACTTCGGCGTTATCACAGTTATCGTAAACACTTTCTATGGCTTTCAGTTTCTGGGGAGCTTTAAACAGCCGCGGCGGCTGCCGCTGCTCCCCATGATACACGGGAGGTTTGGTGTGATAGCAGCGGCAGGACCCCATCAGCCAACAATGCCCTCCCACACGCTGCGGGGAGCAGCAGATGGGTAGGGATGCAGTGTGGTGTCACTGTGGATGGCGAGCCAGACATAGCAGCTGACTGCTGGCCAGAACAGGGCTGGCCAGCCACAGGCTCCCTGTTGCATCACTCAACGCACAACCATTAGCTCTGGAGATGTGCTGTGGTGCTGGGTTTTAAGTGCATCCCCACTCTTGCGTGCAGAAGGGCACGATGGAAGGTGACGCTGCGCCCTCTGCGCTGAACGAGGGCTGCGAGCTGATGTGTCAGTGTCATGGCCTGAGAGCGCGGAGGATAAATGATGCTGTCACTGAGTGCTGCAGCAGGTACCGAGGGAATTCCACTCCAGTAAATTACATTACTTAGACAGACCTGAAGGCACGGTGTCTGAATGATTGGAGGGAAAAAGGGTTGTCAGCACAAAGCAGGAGACATTATAGAACAACTGGCTGCAGGGCTAGAAAGCCCTGTTTTTTCTGATGTTTACCATGCAAAGCTCTTCAGATGCTTTTTAAAAAGCTTACGAGTTGAATTCCAAGTGTATTGATGGAGCAGTAGGATTTTTTCAGGTGGCGTTTGGAGCGGGTACCAGCCGGCAGCAAAAGGCTGAGCACACACAGCTCCTATTTGTGAGAGTCCTTCAGATTTGGGAAAAGTCTAGCTGTGTGTTCCCAGCTCGAGCAGTTGTCTCTTATGTACTGCTTTGTTTGCCCCCCTGTATTCGGCACTGGTGAGGCCATATCTTGAGTACTGTGTCCACTTTTGGGCACCTCAGTACAAGAGAGATGAGGAGGTGCTGGAGCAGGGCAACCAAGCTGGTGCAGGGCCTGGAGAATGAATCTTATGAGGAAAGACTGAAAGAGATTGGGGATTGGACTAGATGATCTTTTGAGGTCCCTTCCAATCCCTAATGATTCTATGAGATGGGGCTCTTTAGTTTGAAGAAGAAGAGACCTCATCACTCTCTACAACTATTTGTGGAGAGGTTGGTGCTGGTCTCTTCTCACAAGCAATTAGTGATAGAACAAGAGGGACTGGGTTGAAGTTACAACAGGGGAGGTTTAGACTGGATATTAGGAAGAATTTTTTCACAGAAAGGGTGGTCAGGCACTGGGCTACCCAGGGAGGTGGTTGAGTTGCCATCCCTGGATGTGTTTAAAGATCGTGATGTTGAGGGATGTGGTTTAAGGATGAACTTCTAAGGTAGGCTAGATGGTTGGACTTGATGATCCCAGGGGTCTTTTCCAACCAGAGTGATTCTGGGATTCTGTTTGGCTGAGGCCTTGCTTTTTGAGATGGTTTTTGGTTATGGGATAATTCTAGCTTATCGGATAACAGGTTCATGGGGAGGGAAAGTTTGTTCTCACTAGCAATGCCAGGGGCTGGATTGTTGTGAGCAGCAGCAAGTCACGGGACGTAAACTTGATGGTCTCATTGAGAGGCTCCCGTGATGCGGGCAGCTGGCAGCATTATGCCATGATGACAGTGCAGTGAAATTCCAGAGAATTCATGCCTTTCAGCATCCTTGCACTGGCACATCAGACGTGCGGGCTCATTGCCCACCCAAACCCAATGCCACCTTGCTTCTGCGAGCACAGTGGTGGCACTGAGTGGAATCGTTGTTCCTTGCCTTTTTTTGTCTCTGAAACGACCTGTTGTACCAGGCAGTGGCTCAGAGATGGGGCTTAACTGCATCTCTGCCACTGACCTTACACTCAGGCAATACCTACAAGCTTGTGGGTGAGGCAGCCCTGCTCCCACAGTTCTCCCAAACTGCTGCTTGATGATAAAACGATTTCTCCCCAAAGATGCTGCATTTCATTCCTGTGGTGCATAATAAGCCCTGCCTGCCTTGGGGCTTCTCGTAAACTTTGGCAGACTTTGTAGTGCTTAAAAACACATTTTTCCACTTGCCTACCCATGAAAAACATCACAGGGAGCACGTGCTGTAGATGATGATAAAGAGGCAGGCTTCATTGCTCCTCTCCAGAGCTTGGTTCTCACCAAAGCCCACATGTGACAAGGAAGATGGTCATGCAGCACAGCTAAATCAGCAGGTTTCTTTACCTGGAAAAAACCATTTTGGGTTGTGGGAGCATTAAAGAGGAAATATAACCAGGCTGAAGGGCATCAACTCCAGGAAGGTGTGAATGCTTCCATGGAAATGGCCTGTCTTCCTCACAGAATCACAAAATGTTAGGGTTTGGAAGGGACCTTGTAAGATCATCTAGTCCAACCTTCCTACCAGAGCAGGATCACCTACAGCAGGTCACATAGGATCATACAGCCACAAAGATGATGAAGGAGGTGGAGCACCTCCCTTATGAGGAGAGGCTAAGGGAGCTGGATTTCTTTAGCTTGGAGAAGAGGACACTGAGGGGTGACCTCATTAATGTCTATAAATCTGTGAAGGGTGGGTGTCAGGAGGATGGAGCCAGACTCTGCTCAGTGTCATCTAGTGATAGGACAAAGGGCAATGGGTGCGAGCTGGAACAGAGGAGGTTCCATATAAATATGAGAAGGAACTTCTTCCCAGTGAGGGTGACAGAGCACTGGAAGGGGCTACCCAGGGCTGTTGTGTTGTCTCCTTCACTGGAGACGTTTAAGACCCACCTGGATGTGTTCCTGTGTGACTTGGTCTGGGTGATCCTGCTGTGTCAGGGGGATTGGACTAGATGATCTTTTGAGGTCCCTTCCAATCCCTAATGATTCCATGATTCAGTGAGCCCAGCTTGTTCACAAGTCGATGGTTTAACCTTAATTCTTACCTGTAGTGCCTCTGATAACACAGGGCTGTAAAGTTTGACATAGCAGGAACTCTTCTCCTTTGCTTTCCAGAGAGAACGCCCGTCACCATCAGCTCCCCTCTTATCATGAGTGTTATTAAACTGACGACTGATGCGTAAAAACTGCCATTTGCATTAAGTTCCCAAAACTGCAGTAAAAGAGACTTTTGTTCTGACTTGGTAAGAAGGGAGGGGCCGGTGGGGGGAGAGCAGAAAAAACACCACTAGCTCTAACAGCAGAGATGTTCATCTAAAGACACGCTCTGAACAATGAGATCGTTTATCCGTGCATGACATAAACACATCGACATCTCAACAACGAGCGGTCCCGTGGAACACAGCCCGGCGCTCACCGCTGGCGTTCTGAAGCTCCCTTTCTCCAAAGCCCTGTTCTCAGGGAAAAGCAGCTTTGCTTTTGCTTTGAAAATCCATTAGTGTAAGCCCTCTCCTCTTTTTTTTCCTGAACACTTGTCTTAGCACAATATTAAAGCAATTTTACACCCGAAGAGCAGCTCTTCTGTGAGGTAAAGAGCGGTCCCGCGTGTATCCGTAATTGCGGCGTAGAACGCTCCTCACAATCCTAATTTCCCCAAAATTAACAAAACCACTCACCTTTTTTTAGGCTTTTCCTCTTGCTAATTATTTTTTGTTCTCCCTGTTTTTCTTCACCAAAAAAAAAATCCCTCTTTTTTTTTTTAAAAAAAAAACCCTTCTTAGGATTAAAAAATAAAAAACATGTTAAAATCAAACGGCCCCAAACGCTTTCTGGATTCATTGCAAAACACTGCTTGAGAGAAGCATTTTCAGAGTTTAGGTTAAAAAGTTTCTGCCTCTTCCAAACTGTACGGGTGACACTGCTATTCTGGGAGGCAGTGCCATCTGCTTGCTCAACCAAAGAGCGGGGAAGATGTTCCTACTTCTAGTGTAGACTCTTGGGTCGATTCCACATAGAACTCCCCACTGCGCTTGCCCCCTCTGTAAGTGGTGGCGAGCAAAGCCGCTCAGCTCTTCCACCCTCACGTATCCCAAGTGGAAACTCTTCATGATGCGTGAGTGGGTTGTGTGCAGCAGGCACTGTCCATCGTGACGTCGGAGGTCGATAATTCCTCCTAGCAAGAGCTAGGTATGAGGAGGAAAAGCGAGTAGTGTAGCGCCCAGTGCTTGACATCCCAGTGGCTCCTACCTGTAGGAGTTTGGGAAGGCTTGGCTGTGGAGCTGCTGGAAGGAGTCCAGCGTAGGGCAACAAAGGTGATGAAGGATGTGGAGCCACCTCCCTTGTGAGGAGAGGCTGAGGTAGCTGGGTCTCTTGAGCTTGGAGAAGGGGAGACTGAGGGGTGACCTAATTAAAGTCTATAAATATTGGAAGGGTGGGTGTCAGGAGGATGGAAACAGACTCTTCTCAGTGTCATCTAATCATAGGACAAGGGGCAATGGTTGTAAGCTGGAAGGTAGGAGATGCCACATCAATATGAGAAGGAACTTCTACCCAGTGAGGGTAATGGAGCACTGGAACAGGCTGCCATGGGGGGTTGTGGAGTCTCCTTCACTGGAGATGTTTAAGACCCACCTGGATGTGTTCCTGTCTGACTTGGTCTAGGTGATTGCACTGTGGCAGGGGGATTGGACTAGATGATCTTTCGAGGTCCCTTCCAATCTCTAATGATTCTATGATTTGTTGGAGAAGCTGGGATATTGTTTGCTTTTGAGTAAGAAAGAAGGTATCCCTGCCCATGGTAGAGGGAACTGGATGATCCTGTGGTCCCTTCTAACCCAGACTGACTGTATGAGTTGGTCTAGGTGATCCTGCTGTGGCAAGGGGATTGGACTAGATGATCTTTCGAGATCCCTTCCAATCCCTAATGATTGTATGATTCTGTGAAATGTGAGAAGACACCTCTGTAGTCCTCCATAGGTGATGAAGACGTTTCACTAAGAGACTGAAGTCTGTGTTGTGTTGCTGCAGTATTTGCAAATACCTGTGTGTCATCATTGCAATGTCCTCCTGACAGGCAGAGAGCTTCATCCAATCTCTGTTGACAGAGAAGACCGCCTGCTGATAATTGCTTTGCTGAAGGGTCTGATAACACGCCAGAAATGAGAGCATTCTCCGTCAGGTCATCTTTAATTATGCATGTGCCACCTGTCAGCTTTAAATCTGGAGAAGATGTGTTTTCTCCTTGGATTTAGGGCAGGGAAAAGGGAGCCTTCGACACGGGGACGCGGCTGTGGCAAGCAGCGTGCCTGTGGGGGAGTTTCGCAGGCGTTCGTGGATTCTGCCGTTGGCACACGCGGAAATATTTGAAGTCTTGCCTGAGCTAGTTGCTGCAGCGATGGTTTTCGCAGGAAGAGGATTTCAGGCCATCTGTTGCGTTTCCTAATACTCCTTTCCTCCTGTTTGGGAGGGAGAGGGAGCACCGGGGTGGGGGATGACATGCGTCGAGTTGTGGCTCCTTTGGCAGTGCTGGGAGGAAATCCCACCTCCCCACCAAAAGCCTCGTGATGGGGGATATTCACTTACCCCATTACAGCGCACACGGAAACTGGTCAGGCTGGTGAAGACACAACAGTCTAATAGCAAGTCAAAGGTTCAAAAGACAGAAAAGTTCTGAGGATGGGTGCTCTGTGGAAAATCTCAACAGAGAGGTGGTGAAGGTCTCCAAGGGCAAGAACAACCCCAGGTACCAGTATAGGCTGGGGACTGACCAGTTGGAGACTAGTTTAGGAGAAAGGGACCTGGGGGTCCTGGTGGACAGCAAGGTGACCAAGAGCCAGCAGTGTGCTCTTGTGGCCAAGAGGGCCAACAACATCCTGCTGTCGATCAGAAGGGAGGTGGTTAGCAGATCAAGAGAGGTTCTTCTACCCCTCTACTCTGCACTAGTGAGACAACATCTGGAGTATTATGTCCAGTTGTGGGCCCCTCAGTTCAAGAGGGATGTGGAGCTGCTGGAGGGAGTCCAGTATAGGGCAACGAGGATGATGAAGAAGGTGGAGCACCTCTCTTATGAGGAGAGGCTGAGGGAGCTGGGTCTCTTCAGCTTGGAGGAGAGGAGACTGAGGGGTCACTTCATGAATGTCTATAAATATTTGAGGTGGGTGCCAGGAGGATGGAGCCAGACTCTTCTTGGAGTCATCTAGTTTTAGAACAAGGGGCAATGGTTGTAAGCTGGAACATACTGTGATAGGAGCTTCCACATCAATATGGGAAAGAGCTTCTTCACAGTGAGTGTGACAGAGCACTGGAAGGGGCTGCTCAGGGAGAGTTGAGGGGTCTCCTACTCTGGAGATGTTTAAGACCTGCCTGGATGTGTTGGTGTGTGACTTGGTCTAGATGATCCTGCTGTGTCAGGGGGATTGGACTGGATGATCTTTCCAGGTCCCTCCCAATCCCTCATCTACTGTGATACCATGAATGACAAAGTGAGAGAGGTCTCTTAAATGTCTCACCCGCTGTCAGCCAAAGAGCTCATCATTTGCCTTGTACAAGTTAGTCCTGCTGCTTCTTGCCTGTATCCCAAGTGACACACGCCCCCACCTCGCCAGGAGTTTGGCTTTCCAGCTCCTGTCATCACTGCCTCAGCCTCTTGGACAGAATTCCTCGGTTAGACTGGTTAGCTGACACTGATTGTTTTTCCTGCTAATACCTTCAGCCAGAGCTATTTCTGAAAATCTGGGATTTGGAGCAGTAGGTCAAGTTGTAAAACACAGGAACGAGTGAAGAGGGACAGATGGCTCTGGATGTGGGAGCATGTTTCTGTTCATCTCCCATTTGGCTCTTGCTGATGCTTCCTCACCGCGCGAGCGTTTGAGGCTGTTGTTTTGGCAGTGGTTAAGTGATAGCTGCTCCTTTGCCACAGAGATTGGCCTGTGGCACTTGCCGTGGCCCCCCTGTGCTCCTGTGGGGCTCCAGGGCAAGGGTCCCTCTGTGGAAGCTGACAGTGTGTTTGTGCTCAAGGACATGGAAGAGGTTTGGGAGACGAGTGGCTTTTCTGTTGGGAAGTCTGGCTGTGTTTTCCTGACCTTTTCTCCCAGCAGCAGCACTAGATGAAGCTTGCCTGCGCTCAGGATAAGGTTGCCAGACTCACCTGTCTTTGTGACTCCTGTGTAGGTGGTGGCAACTTCTCCATTGTCGCTCCTTCACTGAATGTGAGGGTGTATGTGTCTCGTTATCCTTCATTAAATATGAGGGTGTACGTGTCTCGTTAGCCACCTTCTGGGCACCGCTGGAGATGGCCCATTGACCAGTTTGAGGGACAACTAGACTTGAATGAATGCAGTACTCTGCTTCTCTCTCTGAAAAACCAGGCAGCTAGATGAGATTTAACCTTCAGGAATTAAATGAATATTTTCTTAAAGACAGGCTTGAAAAAATGAAGCAAAACTGCCAGAAAGGAAAAAAACCCAAGCATGCCCTAGCAAGGAGTGTCCTTGGCTTTCCTGGCTTGTGAGATGTGGCTTACATTGTCCCCAGGTCTGGCCAGCCCTATGGGTTCTTTTTACTTGCCCTATCACAGAATCACAGAACAGATTGGAAGCGACCTTGAAAGATCATCTAGTCCAGTCCCCTTGCCCCAGCAGGATCAAGTCGCACAGGAACATGTCCAGGTGGGTTTTAAACATCTCTAGGGAATCATAGAATCATTAGGGATTGGAAGGGACCTCAAAAGATCATCTAATCCAATTCCCCTGACACAGCAGGATCACCTAGACCAAGTCACACAGGAACACATCCAGGCGGGTCTTAAACATCGCCAGAGAAGGAGACTCCACAACCCCCCTGGGCAGCCCCTTCCAGTGCTCCGTCACCTTCAGTGTGAAGAAGTTTCTTCTCATATTGATGTGGAACCTCCTATGTTCCAGCTTACAACCATTGCCTCTTGTTCTAAAACTAGATGACTCCAAGAAGAGCCTGGCTCCATCCTCTTGGCACCCACCCTTCAAATAATTATAGACATGAATGAGGTCACCCTTCAGTCTCCCCTTCTCCAAGCTCAAGAGACCCAGCTCCCTCAGCCTTTCCCCATAAGGGAGGTGCTCCACCTCCTTCATCACCCTTGTTGCCCTACGCTGGACTCTCTCCAGCAGCTCCTCATGATTACTTAAACTACCCAGAAAAGACCTTCCTGTTCTCCAACCCAGGGTGGCATCAGCTCCCTTGTCCCCTCTTACAGGACTTCTCTCTCCAAGGCTCTGTGTTGGAGCTCGCCCAGTGCCCTGGTCGCGTGAGGGGCTTCAGCTATCGTCTCCATTTCTCACAGTGCCACTTGTTTGACATTTCTCCTCTAACCTCAGATATGTTTCTGATTTTAGGCTTCACGCCTTTTCCCTCTTGTTTCACTCTCTGAAAGGCACTGCAGTAAAACTCTTCACTTGTCAGATCTAATGTCTGTTGCAGTGAAGACTTCATACCAGATTCATGCTTCTCCCTCCACAGCAGCGTTTGATGGAGAAGCTGGTGAAATCCAGAGCTATGTGTTTGCGCTGAGATATCCGACTGTATGAGCTGCTTGTTTTGAGAGGAAGGGGAGCCCTTGTTGGGATAATTGTTTTTGCCTTATTTATAGACGTGACCTCTTGCTGAAGCATGTTTTCCCTGACTCCGCGTGGGCTGCTGACAGCCAGTATTATGTGAGTTCATGGCCCGTGTGTGCTTATGGATACACAGCACAGGCAAGGCAAAGCCACAGAGAGCTTATGAAGGCTGCAGTGCTCAACCTGTGACAGTGCCTGCTGGTGAAGCATCTGAACTACCAGCTAGGGACACACTGCAGTGCCTGTCAAGGTCGTAACAATCACCTTGTCCTTCAACTGATTTCAACAACCTGGATCTCCCTGATGAGGAGAGGCTGAGGGAGCTGGGTCTCTTGAGCTTGGAGAAGAGGAGACTGAGGGGTGTCCTCATTAATGTCTATAAATATGTGAAGGGTGGATGTCAGGAGGATGGAGCCAGGCTCTGCTCAGTGTCATCTAGTGATAGGACAAGGGGCAATGGTTGTAAGCTGGAACAGAGGAGGTTTTACATCAATATGAGAAGGAAGTTCTTCATGGTGAGGGTGGCAGAGCACTGGAATGGGCTGCCCAGGGGGGTTGTGGAGTCTCTTTGTCTCTGGAGACATTTAAAACCTGCCTGTGCAACTGGATCTAGGTGATCCTGCTGTTGCAGGGGGGGTTGGACTCAATGATCTTTCAAGGTCCCTTCCAGTCCCTAATGTTCTGCGATTCTGTGACGAGTAGCCAAGTCTAAGGAATCATCTCTCCTTCCTCAGGGAGAGATGGCCCTGGAAGTGTTAGCACAAGATCCTAAGCCAGGAGGTTTGTCCACATCCCACAGCCTGCTGATACATAGGGATAGTGCCCTGTCTCCTCACAAGCCCACCTGAAGCCAAAGCAGTGTGTGTGTCTCCCACAGTCCGCGGCCAAGATTTGCAGCCAGGTTTTGCAGCCCTTTTGCCGCATGTCAGTTGGCAACACAGCACTGTAGATCGATGGTAAATGCATGCAACCTTCCTGAAAAGGTCAAGTGGGCAATCAGAGCGAGGCAAGTGGTTGCTTTCATACTTGGGCTGCAGAGGAAACCTCCCAGGAGCAGGAAGCTGCTGCTGCTGCAGGCGTTCAATGAATGAGCCTTGTAGTCATCTTCTGAGCCTGGTGCCTGCTTCCCCAGTTGGCTTAATAAAGACATCAGCGTGGCCATCACCAGTCACACGCACATCAAGTACCTTGATTTTCCATTCAGGCTGCCTCCCCCAGCCTCCCACACAGGCTGCCTGCACCAGCAGCAGCTGCATCTCGAGGGTTTGTCTCCAGCAGCACCCACTTGGTGCCCTTTGGTGCTTCCTCAGCCACAGGTGGGGGTCTGCTCTGCCATGCAGGAGTACCAGCAGCTTCCCGCGCAGTGCGAGCTGGAATTCCCTGTGGGCTACCATGATGAATATTGCAGAACACTCGCCGGGCAAGGGCGAGCGTCGTGCTTTTATGTGCAAGGGCTTGCGCTTTGAATCACATCTGCCGTGTTTTCAGAGGGGAGTATCGCTCTAGTTGGAGTGGAGTCCGAGCGAGTCTGACTTGTGAGGGGTCCTGGGCTCCAGCCTCCTCTCATCCATCACCAAGAGAAGAAATAGACTCTGACAACTTCTTCAAATGCTGTTTCCACTTTTGGTTTTTGTTGCCCGGCTGTTTCCTTTGTTTCTGAAAGGCTGTTTACGTACCGCGGGGCTTTGGCGTTGCGCTCATCCACGAGCTAGATGATCTAGATGTTAGGTTTACTTGGTTTATTTGGATTTAGGTTGGACTGGATGATCTTTAAGGTCTTTTCCAACCTTATCATTACTGTGATGCTGTGAGCTTTCATTTCTTCCTCAGCTGCCTGACTTCTACCTCGTTGCCTCACCGGCATCCTGTTGTTATTTCACGTCATCTGTGGCAACGCGCCGTGATGTTCCTCCCTAGTTAGCAGAATGTTAGAGTAGCTGTTGGCAGCTTCTGGAAGGATAATGAGCGAGTAGAAATTACTCAGGGATGTGCACACGAGCCTGAGTAGGCATTTGCCAGCTGTCGGCAAGTTCACAAACTAGTGGGAACTTTCCAGGCTCGAACACAATGTTAATTACTTGCTACTAGAGGAGAACATTGGCAAAAACATGTGGTGAGCAGTCAGGGCTACAGTGTTTTGTTCCTTAAGTTGAAGGGTGGAAGGGGGACGGTTAGCAGATCAAGAGAGGTTCTTCTCCCCCTCTACTCTGCACTGGTGAGATCACATCTGGAGTGTTGTGTCCAGTTCTGGGCTCCTCAGTTCCAGAGGGATGTGGAGCTGCTGGAGGGAGTCCAGCGTAGGGCAATGAGGATGATGAAGGAGGTGGAGCACCTCCCTTATGAGGAGAGGCTGAGGGAGCTGGGTCTCTTTAGCTTGGAAAAGAGACTGCCCGGGGGTGTTGTGGAGGCTCCTTCACTGGAGACATTTAAAACCTGCCTGGATGTGTTCCTGTGTGACTTGGTCTAGGTGATCCTGCTATGTCAGGGGGAGTGGACTGGATGATCTTTCGAGGCCCCTTTCAATCCCTAATGATTCTATGATTCTTTGTCATCAAACCCAGGATTTGCACAGGATTTGGTAATAATTTTCCTAGCAGAGCCCAGGACATCAGCGTTTCCTTTCTTTCTCATGGGCTGGAGTTTCTGTCCACGCTGCTTCCTTCAGAAAGCCATTTGCGCTGCTGAGCCTCTGCTCTGCATGGAGAAGGCCACGGGAATCAAATGCAGCCCCACTGCTCTGCAGAAAGGCTCCTCTCTGTAGCTATTGCCACCCAGCTTTTATTTCTCCCCTTTTCTATTCGGTTGCTCCTCTAGGATCAGCCCGAGGGTGACTGGATTTTTGTTTGCTCCCTGCCATAAGGTGGTCAGTCTCTGACGGCGTGATGGAGAGAGAGGACAAGCAGAGGGGAAGCATATGGCCGGTGCTTTCGGACAGCTTGACAGTTTTATTTTAAGCTCAAGCTCTTCTTGCCACCTCCGTAGCCTCTTCTGCTCTCTGCCTTTTGTTTGACATGTCTTGTGCCTAATTCTCTAATCAGCTGGATTATCAGCTCTTGGCACCGTGTCCTCACCCACTCTCCAGCCCCTCTCATCAGAGATTACCTCTCCCTTCTCATCTCTCCTCCGCTCTAATGCTTCTCCCTGTTTGCTGTTCCTGAAACTTTCCCCCCACTGAAAGAGCATCATCCCACCTCCCTCCCAGTGAGGGAACAGACTGTTTCCAGCAACCTTTTGTCCCAGTGTTGCCTCCCTTCACGCTGGTCTTTCAAGCTCCTTGGCAGTCATCCCCCAGTCTGTTCTGGGCAGTGCCCCCTCTGCTGCGTGCCCCCTCGTTTCTGCTCCTTCCCAGCATCTTTATGCCCTCACTGTAGTATGCAGTGGCTTGGTTTCACAGAGTCACAGAATGTTGGGGATTGGAAGGGACCCCAAAAGATATCCAGCTTCTTCAGTTTCTTTTTCCCACTGGAAGATACCTACTTGTTCTGTTGATTCAGTCCCCTGTTCTCACCTCTGCTCCTCTGCCACCCCAAAGGCAACAGGGCCAGAAATGGGCTTCTGCACCCTAACTACAAAACCCTTCTCCTTTGAAGCTTCTTCAGCCATCTCTTCTCTACTTTTCCTTGATCTTTAAGCTCTCTGCCTGCTCAACCTTCTCCCTCTCTCTTTCTCTCTCTCTCTGAGGTAAAACTAGTCCTTTTGCCTCCATTTATCTCGAACCCTCGCACTCACCCATAATCATGCCAGTTTTAGCATCCTTCTGGGTGTTGCTCTTGGCTCTTCCTCATTCCTTCATCTTTTCTCCATTGTTTCAGGATTCTTCCCATCTCAGATGTTTTCACACATCACTTTCCCCCTTTATTCTTACTAAAAGCATTTGCAGAAGCATCCTTCTCAGGATTTTAAGTTCTCCTCTTGCTTATGCTCCTTCTGGACCAATTCTTGCCACATGCAGCAGAGAGCTACTGAACCACCCAGTTTGTACAGAGTTAGAGGAGTGTTTCCTCCTTGATAGAAGTCTTAGTAGCTCTGTTCATAGGACTGATCCAGGGATCCTCTTCATAAAGATTTTGTCAGGTTTTAATGTTTGGAAAGCTCGTCTCAGGCAACTGCAAGGCTGGGGAAGAACTGTTCAGCAGGGCATGTAATTTTGGTTGAGGAGTCACAGTTTTAAGCTGGAAAAGGGTAAGATTTAGGCTGGACATCAGGCAAATGTTCTTTAGTACGAGGGTGGGGGATCACTGAAACAGGCTGCTTAGGGAGGTGGTGGAGGCACCATCCCTGGAGCCATTCAAGGTCACGCTGGATGGGGCTCTGGGCTGTCTGGTCTGGTTAGAGGTGTCCCTGCTTGTTGTAGCGGGGGTTGGACTAGATGACCTTTGGAGGTCCCTTCCAGTCTGTGATTCTAAGATACTAATACATCTTTTCTAAGATATATTAATTAAACATTGTGTGTATTTGTGTGTAAACACATGTGCATACATATATAATTGTATACGCACACACGCGTCTGTTTTTAAGATGCTGTGATGGAAGAGCTTCATGACAGACTCATAACCATGTACTGACTGTCCTGTATTTCATCAAGCAACAAGTGTTTCTTAAAGCATTCCACATCTCTTGGGACATCTAACCAGACTGTGACTTGCTAGGACTTGGGTTCTTGAAGCAGTGGCATGAATCTGTAGGTACAGCTACCTCGTCTTGACTTATGATAAAGAAAAATTAACTGGGGCTATTTCCCACAAGACTTGCCAATGCCAAGATCTTCACTTAGTCTGACAGTGAAAAGTTGTCTCTTCCTTCCATGAAGGATCCTGATGTTGCAGGGGGATTGGACTGGATGATCTTTCAAGGTCCCTTCCAATCCCTAAAGTTCTGGTCTAGGTGACCCTGCTGTGGCAGGGGATTGGACTAGATGATCTTTCGAGGTCCCTTCCAATCCCTAAAGTTCTGGTCTAGGTGACCCTGCTGTGGCAGGGGGATTGGACTAGATGATCTTTTGACGTCCCTTCCAATCCGTAATGACTCTATGATTCTAAGTGATGCCACTATCTTCTCTAAGCAGAGTGGAATTTGCTCCTGCATGACAATATCTACATTCATAGAATGATAGAATCATTAGTGTTGGAAGAGACCTACAAGGTCATCAAGTCCAGCCGTTAACCCAACACCACCACGCCCACTGAACTACACCCCCCATGTTCTTCTGACAGTCCAAGAAACAAGACATTGATGAAGTTAGATTTGTGGAGGGGTGGGGTTTTTTCTTTCCCCAATTATTTATTTTTAATCTTAGCCTGCAATATAGGTTAGGTGCAGTCAGGGGAGGCAGAAGTTGAGGGGGAAGACGTAAGAAAAATAGTTCTGCTTGTTTTTACACTGCAGACTGTTCTCTTGTCTACGTATGCGGAGACGCGCGCTCCCTGGCAAGCGCTGGAGTTTGCCATCTAGGCTCGTAGCACAGAACTTGCTGTAGGGTGCATTGATTGCTTTCTAGCTGCTATTTGTGTTTCATATTAATAACTAGTAATGCTTTTAGATTAGTTTTGTTTGAAACACTAATCAATGGGCTTCGTAGATCGTCCTGCTTTCTGCGTAAACACGTCAATCTCCAACAGAGCAAAAGAATTTGGTTTTATCCCAGATTGTTTATACTGCACAATTATTAATCTGTAGTTTAATCTTCTTGTCTTCATGCTTTTACGGCTTGATCCTGCTTGTTGCAGGGGATCTCAAATCTCATTAAAGGGCATGGATTAAAGGCACTCAGCACTTTGCCGAGGAGGTGTTGGGATGTGGCTGCTGAGTCTCGATGCATGTAGACCTCCCCGTGCTTCTTGCTCTACATGTGCACAAGAAATAGGACTGCCTGCCCCGTTTCTTGTCGTTTCCCTCTGCATTGTAGGTTTGCCAGGCTTCAGGTGCACAGGGTCACAGTGTTCTTGCTGTGATGTTCTCTCAACCTGTCGGTGGAAAACCACCGCTGAAGTGTTTCAGCTGAGGAGGAAGTGAAAAGGAAAATAAAGCTTCAAACTATGTGTTGATTTTCCAATGCTCAGCTGTTTTTTGAGCTCTTCTAAAGCTCTGGTGCCCCCATGCTGTGGAGCAAAGATGTGAGATCTCAGCTGGAGTGTGGGTTTGGGACCAAAGGTGCGACTGTTGCAGTTGCAGTTCCCATAGAAAACCATCTGGTGAGCCAGAAACTTTAGAAGAGAAAGCCCAGGACAGCTGATCACAAAGATGATTGAGTGAGTGGAACATCTCCCTGATGAGGAAAGGCTGAGGGAGCTGGGTCTCTTGAGCTTGGAAAAAGGGAGACTGAGGGTTGACCTCATTAATGGTTATCAATATGTGAAGGGCAGGTGTCAGGAGGATGGAGCCAGGCTCTGCGCAGTGGCATCTAATGATAGGACAAGGGGCAATGGGTGTGAGGTGGATCATAGGAGGTTCCACATCAATATCATAGAATCACTAGGAAGTGTCCTCAAAAGATCATCTAGTCCAATCCCCCTGACACAGCAGGATCACCTAGACCAAGTCACACAGGAACACATCCAGGCAGGTCTTAAACATCTCCAGTGAAGGAGACTCCACAACTCCCCATGGGCAGCCTGTTCCAGTGCTCCGTCACCCTCACCGTGAAGAAGTTCCTTCTCATATTTGCTGCTCGTGGCAAGTCTGAGACAGACAAGTGTGGTTCAAATTAAACATGTAACTGTTACATCCAGAAATCTTACAGGAGTTAGCTGAAACACTTTGTTAGGTGGCTTTTAATTTATAATAAACCTTGGGAAATGGGGAATTCCAGAAAACTGAAGGGCTGCCAACTGCATTTCCGAGATTTCCAAAGGATAAAAGGGCTGTCCCAAGGAACCGAAGGCTGGTTTAACTTGACGTCAGTCCAGGATAACACAGCAGAACAGCTCTTTCAGGATCTGTCAAGAAGGAACGCGGAGGCTAAAGGTGTAGGTGATGCCAGTAACAGCTGAAGGGAGAGCTTGTCAAGCAAACCGCTGGTTTTCTTTGCTCTGTTGAGATTGCAAGTCTGCATGATAAAGGCGACTGTTGGTGCTGCCTTTAGGAGGCCAGATGATGTGGTCCTCCCTGCCTTGCAGGCTTGTGAACCATGTAAGAAACTCCCTGAGATTCATACTCCCATGGCGGAGTGTGCTAATTCAAACAGAAATGATCAAGCTGCTCCGTTACCCTGGGATAAAGTTGGGCTTGGTTTGATTTGATTTGATGGCTTTTGCAGCTTGAAGTTGTGTTGAGTGTGTGGTAGTTCTGTGGGGGCAAAGAAGCCAAACAAGCCTCAGAAAGCTGCATGAAAAGCCCGTCAGGTAATCAGCAAACAAAGATAAAATCCAAGTTCTTCTTATAGCGGCTTTTGCAGCTTTAATCCCTCAATCTTTACCATCCCAAAGGAGCTTTTGTAAGCTCCTCTGGATCTTGAGGAGAAGGAAAGCTTGTGCCAGACCCTGAGGGTGACAGGAAGGCTTGCAGCTCATGCTTAAAACTTCCCACAGCGAAATGGCCATTCTCAGGTCCCTGTAGGATCAAAACCACTGTCAGAGGCACAGAATCGCAGCAAGTGAAGGGTTGGTAGGGACCTCAAAAGGTCATCTAGTCCAACCCCCTGCCAGAGCAGAATCACCTACAGTAGGTCACACAGGAACATGTCAAGGCAGATTTTGAATGTGTCCAGAGAAGGAGACTCCACAACCTCTCTGGGGAGCCTGCTCCAGTCCCTTGGTGTAATCCAGATATTGGATGATGAAGGAAGTGGAGCACCTCCCTTATGAGGAGAGGCTGAGGGAGTTGGGTCTCTTTAACTTGGAGAAGAGGAGAGTGAGGGGTGACCTCATTAATGTTGATAAATATGTGAAGGGTGGGTGTCAGGAGGATGGAGCCGGGCTGTTCTCAATGTCTTCTGGTGATAGAACAAGGGGCAATGGGTGTGAGCTGGAACATAGGAGGTGCCACATCAATATCAGAAGGAACTTCTTCACGGTGAGGGTGACAGAGCACTGGAAGGGGCTGCCCAGGGAGGTTGTGGAGTCTCCTTCACTGGAGATGTTTAAGACCCACCTGGATGTGTTCCTGTGTGACTTGGTCTAGGTGATCCTGCTGTGTCAGGGGGATTGGATTAGATTATCTCTTGAGGTCCCTTCCAATCCCTAATGAGTCTATGATTCTATGATCCCCTTGACACTTGCTCAGAGAATTTTTAAGTAGTCATTTCAGTGACCTTCTGATCGTGTGATGCTTAGAAAAAGATGTGTTGGTAGGCCTGCCAGGGCTCAGACCTGTAAATCTATGGATCCTAATGCAGTAGTCCCTCGAATTTCTTTCTTTAATCATTTTTAGAGGAGTTAAAATCTATTGCTCAACCACAAGGAAACGTTTCTCCTTCGCTATGCATGGAGTTGGAAAACACTGCGCAAGCCGATAGCAGCCCAGTCTTCACGAAGGCGGTGTCACCTGTGTACCTTCCCAAGAGCAGAAGGTGTGAAGTTATACCCTCTGAAATCCTGTCCCAAATTTAACCCAGTGACCTACTGCATGCAGCCCTGCACCTCACACATTAATCACGAGAGCCGTGTGCCAAAGGACATGCTGGTTTGTGTCCCAAGGAAACACGAAGGGTATTCTGAACACCTGCTGACTTGCAGCAAAGATGAAGAGCTTGCATTTTAGGGGTGGGGATGGAAAAGGAGACATTTTTCTCCTGTCACAACTATGTTGAGGCTGGAAAAGACCTCTAAGATCAAGTCCATCCCATGACCTAACATCACCACGTCAGCCAGACCAGGGCACTAAGTCTTTCCTTAAACATCTCCAGGGATGGGGACTCCACCACCTCCCTGGGCAGTTCATTCTGGTGTCTGATCACCCTTTCTGTGAGGAAGAGCATCCTAACATCCAACCTAACCCTCCCCTGGTGCAGCTTCAGGCCCTGCCCTCTTGTTCTGTTGCTGGTTGCCTGAGAGAAGAGCCCGACTCCCACCTGACTACAGCCATCCTTCAGGTAGTTAGAGAGAAGTAGAAGGTCCCCCCTGAGTCTCCTCTTCTCCAGGCTAAACAACCACAGCTCCCTCAGCCTCTCCTCATCAGCTTTTCCCTCTAGTCCCTTCCCCAGCCTCGCTGGTCCTCTGGACCCACTCCAGCCTTTCGATCTCTTTCTTAAAGCAAGGGGCCCCAGTGCTCAATGGGAGGTCTCAGCAGTTCCCAGTACAGGGGGAGAATGATGTCCCTAGTCCTGCTGGCCACACTATTCCTGATACAAGCCAGCATGCCATTGGCCTTTTGTGCTACCTGGGCACCCTGCTGAGATATGGAGAGAAAATGAATCAGGAGACATAATTTTGTGGGGTGACTTTTCTCTTCTGGAGCAAAATGAAAACCAGGGCTGATCTGATAGCAACCAAAAATTTCAAGTGCAGAGCTTCAGCACTAGAGTTTTGTAAAGTCGAAGATTCTTTGAGAGCAGAGCATAAGGGTAATTAAGAGTTTTCTCTCGGAGAAGTTGTTGGCGTAATCTTTCACATGTGAAGGCTGCTAAAAGGAGCAGAACTGTTCTGTTGTTTATGCTTTGTGTCTTCCAAACACTAGTTGAATTGGGTTGATACCAGCCTGGCCTTTGTTCTCACAGATATGTTAGGAAAAGAATCATTAGGGATTGGAAGGGACCTTGAAAGATCATCCAGTCCAATCCTCCTGCAACACCAGGATCATCTAGACCAAGTCACACAGTCAGTCTGGGTTAGAAGGGACCACAGGATCATCCAGTTCCTACTCCCCTGCCATGGGCAGGGACACCCCACCCTCAACAAGGCTGGCCAGAGCCTCATCCAACCTGGCCTTAAACACCTCCAAGGACGGAGCCTCCACCACCTCCCTGGGCAACCCATCCCAGGCTCTCACCACTCTCACGGTGAAGAACTTCCTCCTCACATCCACTCCAAATCTACCCATCTCCAGCTTTGCTCCATTCCCCCTAGTCCTGTCCCTACCTGACATCCTAAATAGTCCCTTCCCAGCCTTTTTGTAGCCCCCTTCAGATACTGGAAGGCCACAATTAGGTCACCTGGGAGCCTCCTCTTCTCCAGACTCAACAGCCCCAACTCCCTCAGTCTGTCCTCATAGCAGAGGTGCTCCAGCCCTCTGATCATCCTCGTGGCCCTCCTCTGCCCTTGTTCCAGCACGTCCACATCTCTCTTGTAATAAGGGCTCCAGAACTGGATGCAGTGCTCCAGGTGGGGTCTCACCAGAGCGGAGTAGAGGGGGAGAATCACCTCCCTCGACCTGCTGGCCACACCTCTCCTGATGCAGCCCAGGATCAGGTAGCAATGTCATCGTTTCAGACAGCAGTCGTCGTGAAGTGCTGCAGACCTACGTGTGCACACAACCCTCACGGAGGGACGTGTCAGTTCCTAAGAGATCTGGCAAAGGGAGGATGACTTCTCAACCAAAGCCTCAACGTACTCACTTAAAGCAAGGAAAGGGGGACTTAAACCTAGTGGGCTCTTGCTAGAATTTCCAGCCTGTATTTGTGGAGACCTTAATCCTTTTCAGAGAGCTCACCAAGCTGAAGGGCAAGATGAGAATCAATCACCAGTTTGTTTTTCCCTCTGTGATCCTTTAATCTGGCAGTCCAGTTTACCCAAGAACGTCCCCAAACATTCTGTCATTTCCCCAAGGTCCCAAAGCCGTTGACCACTTCAGAAAAGCAGAGCACGCTGTTTGTTTTCCTTGGTGGTTTCCTGGCAGTGATTCAGTGCTGGGCATTCCCCTTTCTGCTTTGAATAAGCCACTTTTGGCTAGCAGGCTTGGTTTGAGTCCCCTTCACTGTAGCCAGCTTCTATAAAGAGCAGCATGAAAGCCGTGTGAAGGGAGGAGCCGTAGTGTGTTTATCACTTTCCACGTGCATATATGTCAGCTGAGTGGCTTCTGAGAAACCAGGACAAAAGGCAGTTATGGAATCACTAGGGATTGGAAGGGACCCCGAAAGTTCTGGTGTTCTGTTTTCCTACCTGGTCCATGTCTTCCCCCACCCCATCTACGATGCCTCGCTCCAGGAGGCATCGTCGTTTGCATTTAAAGGCTCTTGCAAATGCGTGTTAAACTGAGCCTGACTAACTGAGCGTGGGACGATTAGTACTACACTTATATAATTTTCCCTGAGTCATACGAAGATGCGTGTGCGCAGCGTGCCTAGCAGCCCTGGATGGGATGTATACGGCACTGTCGGTGCCACCTGCAAACACCACTGGCGTGGTCACTGAAGTCCCTAAAGACTGCGAGCTGTCAGTGCTTTGGACGGGTGGGTTACGCACTAAAAAGCACTCACACAACCCTCTTGGCAACATGGGCAATGAGGATGATGAAGGAAGTGGAGCACTTTCCTTATGAGGAGAGGCTGAGGGAGTTGGGTCTCTTGAGCTTGGAAAAGAGGAGACTGAGAGGTGACCTCATTAATGTCTATAAATAGTTGAAGGGTGGGTGTCAGGAGGATGGAGCCAGGCTCTGCTCAGTGTCATCTAGTGATAGGACAAGGGGCAGTGGTTGTAAGCTGGAACATAGAAGATTCCACATCAATATGAGAAGGAACTTCTTCCCAGTGAGGGTGGTGGAGCTCTGAAACAGGCTGCCCTGGAGACATTTAAAACCCACCTGGATGTGTTCCTGTGTGACTTGGTCTAGGTGATCCTACTTCTTCACAGTAAGGGTGACGGAGCACTGGAACAGGCTGCCAAGAGGGGTTGTGGGGTCTCCTTCTCTGGAGATGTTTAAAACCTGCCTGGATGTGTTCCTGTGCAGCTTGGTCTAGGTGATCCTGCTGTGGCAATGGGATTGGACTAGATCATAGGATCATAGGATGTTAGGGGTTGGAAGGGACCCAAGAGATCATCGAGTCCAACCCCCCTGCCGCAGCAGGACAAAACTATCTAACACAGATCACAGAGGAACGCATCCAGGCGGGCCTTGAAAGTCCCCAGAGAAGGAGACTCCACGACCTCCCTGAGGAGTCTGTTCCAGTGCTCTGTGAGATGATCTTTTGAGGTCCCTTCCGATCCCTAATGATTCTGTGTCCTCCCCAGCCTTTCTGTAGGCCCCCTTCAGATACTGGAAGGGCCACAATAAGGTCACCTGGGAGGCTCCTCTTCCCCAGACTCAACAGCCCTAACTCTCTCAATCTACAGCTGCCAGCCAAGGATGCTCAACAGTGTCTGTGTGTCTTCTGCTTGACAGCAGAAGTTCCTTGAACACTGTGAAGAGCTCATTTTGGAAGATGTTCTTGCTAATGGCCCTGGCACCCACAGTATGCTCGGCAGGAGGTGAGCCCACGGAGCCTGGCGGCCCAGCCCGCTAGTCTAATTTCAATTATCTGGGGTGCTCAGAGAAGAAGACATTAATATTGCTGAGGATGACATAGCAAATTACCACTGCTCCCTAACCTTTTTAAATTGCTAACACTGTTGTAATCTGTAATTACAGAAATCAGTGTGAGAATTGTGGCACAGTATAATTATCTTCCCCGATACTTCGCTGCGGTATGAATTATTAATCAAAATCAGTCTTGTGTAGTATTTGCTGCAACTAAGAAGAATAATGTGTAATTAAATTCTGTTATTTCTGTTTCTACACTGGTGTTTTATGATGTTGTAATTGATAATTAATTGGTTAAAAATTCACACAGTTCTTGGGGAGTTTTCGTGTGACTCCGCTGCTCGGTATGCAGCGCGTATTAATTGAATAATGGGCTCGCTGAGGAGACCTTTGTGTGTAGTCTTCTGTCATTACAGCGAGCAGCTCTCAAAAGTGGTGAATTAATCATTAGGCCTTTCAATAGTCTCTTTTTTAAGGGGAAGCAGTGACAATATAATCATATCCTTTGTTGTTACAGCTGTAATTGAGAGATCGTAATAACTAATTATAAGGATGGTCATTTTAGGACCTCTGAAGTGTCACTTATTGATAAGCTTCTTTAAAACCAAAGTGTTGATTATATGGAACGAGTTTTTTGTAGGAAAAAAAAATTAGAAGATGGGGAAGGAAGCTTGGGAAATTATTTCCCTCCCACCTGCCACTTAAAAACAGATCATATTTATCCCTAGAACGTGTCAAGTGTGATGTGCGTTTGCTGCCGTTTGTCAGAAGTTCAGGTTCCTCTCAACTTCTTCATTATTGAGGAGTCTTCTTCACAGGAGACGTTTAAAACCCACCTGGATGTGTTCCTGTGTGACTTGGTCTAGGTGATCCTGCTGTGGCAGGGGGATTGGACTGGATGTTCTTTTGAGGTCCCTTCCAATCCCTAATGATTCTATGATTCTATGATCCTCTCGTGTCAGGGTGATTGGACTAGATGATCTTTCGAGGTCCCTTCCAATCCATAATCATTCTATGATTTTATGATCCTCTCATGTCAGGGGGATTGGACTAGATGATCTTTCAAGGTCTCTTCCAATCCCTAATAATTGTGTGATCTTCTTGTTTTTTTCCTAATACTTTTAATTAGTCTCTTCCAATCCCTAATAATTGTGTGATCTTCTCGTTTTTTTCCTAATACTTTTAATTAAGTTGTTTAGTTTAGTTTAGTTGTTTAGGGGAAAAAAAACCATAGAATGTTCTAGGCTGGAAGGGGCCTCTAGAGGTCATCTAGTCCAGCCTCCCTACGTAGGGACAACTCTACCTAGGTCAGGCTGCTCAGAGCCTCATCAAGCCTGACCTTCAATGATCCAGGGATGGGGTCCCCACTACCTCCCCGGGCAGCCCATTCCAGCCATCAGCCACCCCAGCATTGAATAACTTCTTTCTCATATCCAGCCTGAATGTCAATATAAAATCTCAGAAGAGCTTTTTTTTCATGCTTTTCTGTATTGTAGAATCATTAGGGATTGGAAGGAACCTCGAGAGATCGTCTAGTCCAATCCCCCTGCCAGAGCAGGATCACCTAGACCAAGTCATAGAGTCAGTCTTGTTCTGCAGAAATACCACCAGGCATTTGCGTGCAAATCTGGAGGGGAGAACCTGCAGCTCCCGTCACCAGGTGCTGGCCACCGCGAGTAGGTCCTAATTGTCTTGTGTTTTACTGTGAGTGGAGGTGATTGGAAGAATGACAACTGGAACTAAAAATAACCCCAGTTCAGTATTGATCCTCTCTAAACTCAATGAGGAGAAAGCTGGGAGTCACCTTGTAGGGCAGGACGTAATGGAAAGTGCTGCTTGTGTTTCCAAGCAAACCTGCAGTTTGATGGACCGGGTGAGGTACCATGATCCCTACGTGAGACATCTCACTGCGGTACCTGTTGGCTTCCCTACTAAAATGCAGGGTTACAGTCATTGTGACCTTCCAGGCCTTTGCCATGAGGTTTTTTGGAGTCTTCTGTGCGCTGGTGGTAGATGTCTTGCTCACACCTCCTGGGATGCACAAGTGAGCTTTTGTTTCATAGGATAAGATGATGTCTTTAGGCCCCTTTTTCTGCCCCCCCATCCCCTTCTTCGCTGGTTTTTCACCGTGGAGAGGCTACATGGACGCTTTTACCCCAAGTGTCCTAAACATAACTGCTTCACTGGAGCCCTTGGGAGTGGGAGCTCCTGGTGTCAGTGACACCCACCTCGTGTAGTCTTCAGTCTTTAGCCTGGATGATGTTGTCAGTCTCTTCCAACCTTGACTATTCTGTGATTTAGGTGGATATCTTGACTTGCTCATCCTTAACCATGGCCCCACGCAACCTCAGTTGAGGGAGCACAGGGCAGCTGTCTCCTGCACTTGTGGGGTGAGGGGTCTAAGAGGCATGCACAGATGGGATAGATCTAGGGTTTGTTTGTGTTGACATCCCTCATGTCATTTTTTTTCTAAGACAGGAGTTAGTAGGTCAGGATGAGCAGATAACACAGACATGTTCCTGTGCCCAGGCACTTTGTCACTGTCCAGAGTGCCAGAACACGTGGACACTTATCCCATGCAGACTTGTGCCACGAGTAATGTGGCCCTGCATGTTTTATTTGGAGTGACTAATCCTTTTACAAATCCACTGAGCTCTTTGCTCAGTAACGTGCAGCAGTGGTCAGTCGTAAATAAGGGTTGTGGTGGCGACTGTGTAATCTCTCAGGAAACACAAAACAAGCATCTTCCAAACTCAGGTTGGGGGAGAAACAAACCAAGTGTGAGTAGAGGGAATAACTTCAGCTAATGTGCATGGTCAGGGATCACAGCTGTTCTTTTAACACGTTCTGTGTTTGCCTTGCTTCTTTTACTTGGGTGTCCTCTCCTGTCTGCAACACTGGAAACGATGGCCAGTGGTGCTGCTTTGACCTTTTTACTTTGATTTATTTGTTGAGTGTTTATTGAATGGACTGTACGTGTTAAGGAGTTCTGTGTCCATCACCTTCACAGTGAGGGTGACAGAGCACTGGAACAGGCTGCCCAGGGAGGTTGTGGAGTCTCCTTCACTGGAGATGTTTAAAACCCACCTGGATATGTTCCTGTGTGACTTGGTCTAGGTGATCCTGCTGTGTCACGGGGATTGGACTAGATGATCTTTGGAGGTCCTTTCCAATCCCTGATGATTCTATGATTCTATGAGTGGACTGTACATGTTGAGGAGAGATCTTTTTCTTTCCTTGCCAACAGTCTTTTTTGTTTTTCTCCTGAGGATTTCTTCTCTCCCTGTTTTAACGTCGGTTATCAGATGCAGACACTACACCAGAAGTAGCTAGAAAATATTAAAAGTTGTATCTCTCAAATCTGTCTCTACTCAATGACAATCTGTCTCCAGCCTGTCTTTTTCACAACAGACTCCAAATTGCAATTGAGGTTCCAGGTCAGTGAGTTCCTGTTTTACTGTGATCAAACACTAAAACAGGTTGTTGTCCAGAGATGACAACATGATGATGATGTGGAGTTTTCCATCTTTGGAAGGACTTAAAACCCCAGTGCATGCAGTACTGAGCAGCCTTCTCTAGGTCATCCTGCTCTGTCTACAAAGGCTGGACTAGATGACATCTAGAGTTCCTCTCCAACCTCAACCATTCTGTAATTACTCCTTTCCTCTAATTGCCACTAGTGTGTGACAGAGTGCCCTGGATTTAGAATCATAGAATCATAGAATCATTAGAGATTGGAAGGGACCTTGAAAGATCATCTAGTCCAATCCCCCTGACACAGCAGGATCACCTAGACCAAGTCATAGAATCAGTCAAGGTTAGAAGGGACCACAGGATCATCCAGTTCCAACTCCCCTGCAATGGGCAGGGACACCCCACCCTAGATCAGGCTGGACAGGGCCTCAACCAGCTCCCTGGGCAACCCATCCCAGGCCCTCAGTGGATCTCTTTGTTAGTGGTCAACCTTGGTTTCTATTGTCTTTCTTAAATTTCCAGCAATCCCTATTACATTTTACATTTGAGCTAATTTTATCAATCCTGCTGTGTCAGGGGCATTGGACTAGATGGTCTTTCAAGGTCCCTTCCAATCCCTACTGATTCTATGATTCTCGATGACCCTGCTGCAGGAGTGCCAGGCTGCTGTTGGCACCATGTTGTGCCTGGGCATTTCCCCATCCAACTGAGTGTGCTCAAGCCTGCTTTAGCTTCAGAAACCAGAGGAGCTCGGGCAAGGTGTGTCCATAGGCAGGTGTGAGACTGTGCTGCTGCTCTGTAGTTTCTAAAGGAACTTCACAGCCAACCTGCTGAAAACTGCCCCTGTATGGTCTTTCAAGTGAACACAGAATCACAGAATCATTAGGGATTGGAAGGGACCTGGAAAGATCATCTAGTCCAATCCCTCTGCAACAGCAGGATCCCCTAGATCCAGTCACACAGGAACACATCCAGGTGGATCTTGAACATCTCCAGTGAAGGAGACTCCACAACCACCCTGGGCAGCCTGTTCCAGTGCTCCATCACCCTCACTGTGAAGAAGTTCCTTCTCAACACGGTTCAGTCTAAGTGATTTCCAGTCTGATGCAACTTCTCACCTTACGACAACTGAGCTGCTCTGGCAGCCCTTTGTAAAGGCTCTGTCGGAGGGTTTCTGAAAGTCAACACTAATTACACGAACCCGTGCTCCTCACTGCTAATTTGACACACTTCAGGAATTCTAACAGAGCCCATCAGAGACATGACTTCCCCTTGTAGGAGCCGTGCTGCAATAATTTGCCTGGTTAAGAGATCTGTAGCTCTGCCACGACTGAGATTTACCTCTTCATATAATTAAGCCAGTTCTGATGCAGGACCTTCTGGTCTGTCTCGATAAGATTTCCTCTCCCCACCTCGTGTTTCCCTTTAAAAGCAGGCAGCATGGTGCCTGCCCTCCAGTCTTGTGAGCTGGTGTTTTCATCATCGGGCAAGTATTTTTGGGAGCAACTCAGGCAGTGCATTTATGAGTTCCTGGAGAGTTTGGGGCGGGTGCCAGCCAGCAGAGACAACGTGCTGCAAAGCAAAGTGATTTGGATGTTCCATGAGCGCTTCTGTTGGTCTCCAGAGGCTTTTACGTGCCTCCTCCGTGCTGCCCGTGTGGAAGGGCTCCATGTAGTCTCCTGCTCGTCGCTGTGGGCAGACCGTATGAGCAACGCTCCACTGCAGTAGCTGGCCTTTACGAGCAGCTTTGGCAAGGTGTCAGTGGTGTTTTCCTTGCCCACACTGTTTCGTGCCAGCTTCTGGAATCCTTTGTTTCAAAGAAGCTTCTTCTGGCAGCACGATGACCCGTGTGCAGACAAACGCACAGCGGGTTCTTTTGAGCCAGAGAAGGGCTTTGCTAAGACCTTCTCTCTGCAGACTGCACAAAGACCAAGTGTGCAGCGCTGATTTCCATGAAGAAGGTTCTGCAGCCTCAGCATAACTCTGAATTCAGCGAAAAATTACACTACTTGAATTAACAGACTATAAAAGACGCCCAGCCCAGCTTGCCTCAAAGTTCAGAGTTAGCATGCAGTCCCTGATTTTCTCTTCTGAGGAGGGGAAAGAAAAGGTTGAATCCTGCTTGCTGCTGCATGCCAAACCCTGTGGTGACCTCTTTGCTTTCTAAACCCTTTCCCTGTGGAAAGGAACAATACATTTCCCAGCGCAGGGTTTCACCGCCTTGCTCCTGTCCTGCAGGATAAAGCCTTCTTGGAGAGGAAACACCTCGTGCCAGGAGGTCGTTCGGTCCGTGGCCGATCGTGGAAAAGGGAAGACCGTAAATCACTTGTGTTGAAACGTTCAAAGCTGATACGTAGGTGGTCCTGAGCTGCAGCCCATCCCGTTTCCCTGTGCGCAATGCAGGGCTCGGGGTGCTTCCTGTAGCAGCCGAGGGCACGGCAAGGGAAGTCCTGGTCCTCGTGGACAGCAGGATGACTATGAGCCAGCAGTGTGCTCTTGTAGCCAAGAGGGCCAACAGCATCCTGGGGTGGATCAGAACGGAGGTGGTTAGCAGATCAAGAGACGTTCTTCTTCTCCTCCTCTACTCTGCCTTGGAGAGACCTCATCTGGAGTGTTGTGTCCAGTTGTGGGCCCCTCAGTTCAAGAGGGATGTGGAGCTGCTAGAGAGAGTCCAGCGTAGAGCAACGAGGATGATGAAGGAGGTGGAGCACCTCCCTTATGAGGAGAGGCTNGATCCTGCTGTGTCAGGGGGTTGGACTAGATGATCTTTCTAGGTCCCTTCCAATCCCTAATGATTCTATGATTCTAAGTCTGTGTTGGGCTGAGATTGCAGTCACCAACCAGGGCATCTACATGGGGCTCTTGGCAACTTTGGGAAGGGTCACAACATGGATCTGCTTTGGGGAAGCCCGTGGAGACACAACAGGGGCCCTTGGGCAAGCAGCCAGGCAAAGGACAGGCTGGATCAGAGGTAGTGATTTCCTGCCCCAACATCTCACCATGGGGTAGGTCAGATTTCCTAGCACAGAAGGCAGACTCACTTGCCACTGGGGAAGTACACTGGGGTATTTTCAGCACTTCCCAGGGCATGCAGCAATTTCACAAATAAAATAGTCTCGATGGTAGCTTCAGTTGGAAAGTGGGAAATTACTAATTAGTAACCGAGCAATTCAGGGTTTGATTCACACCCATTGCACTATTACTGTAAAAAAACGATCGTGATTTCAGGCAAACTGTGGGTTTAGTTGTGTTTGAGGGGTTTTTTTAAGGCACTGAACGTATCATTGGTGCTCTTTCTGCTCACTACCTCCCAGTTTTCAGGTTTCTTGTAGGTTTTTTCATCATCTGAGACATTCCAGGCAGTGAGGCTTGCCTGGAAGCCAAGCAAGAAGTGAAGTTAGCCCTTTCCCCTTTGCACTGTCACTTGCAGCTCTCAGGTTTTCCCACCAGATCCTTCTGGTAAACACTCACGTTTCACAGCACGCGAGAGTGACCGCTCAGAACATCGTTAGAAACGCTACCGTCAGCATCAGAATCCAGTTCCACAGAAGGCTGTGAGTGGGATGAGCTAAGTGTTGTTTTCCCTTTTACTGCACCAGAGTGCTAATAGAATGATTGCTCTCAGTTCTTCTCGTTAGCCTTCATTTGTAAGGGGGGGGGGGAAGAGCATTTTCTTCTCATTAAGCAATTCAAGCAGTGTCTCCCTGCCCTACCTGCGTGCCGATCACAGAGCTTTAGGGATTGGAAAGCACCTT
This sequence comes from Rhinopomastus cyanomelas, assembly GCA_013400115.1. NCBI lineage: Eukaryota > Metazoa > Chordata > Aves > Bucerotiformes > Rhinopomastidae > Rhinopomastus > Rhinopomastus cyanomelas. Next base: position 26,626 of record VXBP01001943.1, on the reverse strand, counting down.
GAAAGTGGCTGAGTGTCTCCAGCAGGGAAAGGCTAATGTGGGTTGGTTGGGTTTCTTCTGGTCATGTAGGCATTTCAGCTGGGCACTCGGTCATGGAGTGCGAGTCGGCACTCAAGAGTGAAAATCATAGAGTCATGAAATCATCAGGGATTGGAAGGGACCTTGAAAGATCATCCAGTCCAATCCCCCTGACACAGCAGGATCATCCAGACCAAGTCACACAGGAACATATCGTAGAACCACAAAGTCATAGAATCATCAGGGATTGGAAGGGACCTTGAATGATCATCTAGTCCAATCCCCCAGGATCACCTGGACCAAGACTTTCCCAACATCTCTGTCAAGCAACTTGTTCAGATTTAAGAATTAATGGGCTGCTTGGCCATGGTCCCAGGCTACCCAGGAGCTGGGCAGCGCCCACCCAGCCGCGTTCGCTCAGTGGCCGCGTTGCTCCTCACCACCTTGTTTGTTCTCTTCCCTCTGTTCTCTGCAGGGTGTGAACGGCATGTCTGTGGATGAGAAGACTGACTCCCCCATGTATGTGTATGAGTCAACGGTGCACTGTACCAATATTCTCCTCTGCTTAAATGACCAGCGGAAGCAGGACATTCTCTGTGACGTGACGCTCATCGTGGAGGGAAAGGAGTTCCGCGCCCACCGAGCTGTGCTGGCTGCTTGCAGCGAGTACTTCTTGCAGGCCTTGGTAGGGCAGACGGAAAATGACCTGGTGGTCAGCCTGCCGGAAGAGGTACAGTATGTTGCTCTTCTCCACCATAAACACAACTCCTCTCCATCCCGTGAGGTGATGGAGCCCTCGGTGGTCTGCTGAGTTGTCTGAGGGTGTCATGGTGCTGACGTCTCTGCCTGGTTGAGATGTTTGTGTTTGTCTGGGTTGGGAGTCACTGAGGGATGGATGCGTTCATGCCAGCCTTCCTNGCTACTAGAGAGGATCCCTTCCAATCCGTAAAGATTCTATGATTCTGTGCTTCAGTTCACCTTTGTCTCTGCCACCAAGGGGGTTGTACCCAAACACTTAATGCCTGTAATCTCACTCTNTGGGGGTCCTGTTGGACAGCAGGATGACTATGAGCCAGCAGTGTGCACTTGTGGCCAAGGGGGCCAACAGCATCCTGGGGTGGATCAGAAGTGGAGTGGTTAGCAGATCAAGAGAGGTCCTTCTCCCCCTCTACTCCGCCCTGGTGAGACCACACCTGGAGGATTGTGTCCAGTTCTGGGCCCCTCGGTTCAAGAAGGATGTGGAGCTGCTGGAGAGGGTCCCTTCCAATCCGTAAAGATTCTATGATTCTGTGCTTCAGTTCACCTTTGTCTCTGCCAAACACTTAATGCCTGTAACCTCACTCTGGACTCTGATAGTCTTCTATCAGACAGCTTGAAAGGGGTGATGTGGCTGTTAGGTGACAGGTTATTGCTGAAAATTCATTTGAGCTGTGACGCTGTTGGAAGTGTCACCACTGTCCACCACGCTCCAACAGCTCATACCCTCATTCTTCTCTTTCCCCTCTCCTGCACCTCATCCAGCCTCGCTTCCTCTCACCTTCCCTCGTGAGAAGTTTGGGATTTAACTTCTTGGAGCGATGCGTTTCCCGCTGAGAAACCACGGATGTGGTCTGTGGAAAGGCAGGGTTTTCCTTACTGCAGGAAGCCAAAGGCTGTCGAGAACACAGACCTCACTGGAAAGTTTACTTTATTTTACCACAAAGTCTTGCTGGCTGTCTTCCACCCCCACTGTAATTTCCTCAGAGCTGCGTGGTCATGATGCTGCTGTAGGGCATGCCAGGGGCTTTGCTGCCCACAGAGAGGAGACACATGCCTGCTGGCCAGGGCTGCTGTCCTTCACAGCCTCAGCACTGCCTGCCCGGTGTCTCCAGCTGGGACCGGCACCGTAGGGAGGGTGAGAACATACCCAGGACATGGGATAGCAGCCACTCAATGGGAAGGTGCTCTGGCATCCAGAGAGTTTTTCACCATCATTGGTTTAGCACCCATGAAGAAGCACAGTGTATTTTTAAACGGTGACAGGCTCCAAAGTGTCTCACACCATTTCCCCCCCAACCCCAGTTTAGATCTCCAGAGATTTAAGCATCATCATGATGTTGTCATGGCACAAGCTGGAGAGCATTTGAAGAAGTAGGTCACAGGCTGTGACTTCATGAGTCTTGACACAGAGTGTTATGCACGAAGACATTTCAACCCAGACTTTTTGCACAGGAGTTCAGAGATACCTGCTAGCCTGTGCACTGTGATGCTGTCCTGTCTGCTGATCATTTCCAGGAGGAGAATGGAGCCTCAGTTTCACACAGTTTTTACACTCCAGAGCTAGGGTGGGAGCAGAGAGGTGACAAAATATAGACTGCCCAGGTGTGCACAGGTTTGAAGAGGCAGGAGAGTATCAGCACTGGTGAGGTTTCCATTCAGGTCCTGTCAGATGAAGAAAAGGAACTGAAATTCAAATAGGCTGAGATGTTCAGAAGAAGCAGCCTGGCCTGAAGGAGAAGACAAGGCTATGGCAGGTTCATCCTGCTGGCATGACAAACTCATGGAGGAGATAAAAAGTGGAGAGGAGGAGTTTATAGCTGAAAGACTGTGTTGATACAAGCATTGATTGGTTTTAACTGGGGTTTAGTGGATTGGAAATTAGCTAATTAGGTGCTGAGCCACAGATCAGCATGAGGAGCAGGGTGGTTGAGGGACCATGATGTGTCTGCGCTTGGTGACCCAGCCCTACGTACATGTGACACTTAAGATTCAAAACACAAAGTTTTGCCTTTCTGAGGGTTCTATAGGACAGACTACATGAAGAAAAAACCCCTCCAGTCCAACCATAAATGATTCAAAACACAAAGTTTTGCCTTTCTGAGGGATTTATAGGACAGGCTACAAGGAAAAAAACCTTCCAGTCCAACCATAAATGATCTCTATTTAACTATTTATCCATTTGGGTAAATAAAATGCTGGAGGTCTGCATTTTAGAATCTATCTCAATGAAAGATTGAAGTGTTTGAGTGAGTTGGAGTTGCACTGGCTGCTGTTAACACTCCAGTGAATCTAGTGCTTGAGATGTTCTCAGTACTCTAATTGTCACGCTTCACCTGAGCCCACCACTGTCATTTTTCCATGTGCTTCTACTAGTTGCAGAGCACCTGGGATTTGATCTTCTCATGCTAAAGAAAGAACTCTTTTAGCCTGTTAGAAAAGATACCTATAGTTAGAGCTGCTTGTTTGTAGAGCTGGTTTTCATTGCCATTAACTGCATTGAATCCTCCTTACTCAATGGCTGCTTTACTGGAGTAGCTGTAGGTCACGTGGCCAGTTCAATAATTTCCTCACAACCTCCTCAAAGTGACAAGAGTAAAGACCTTCCTGATGCACTTCATGGTTTCTCAGTAATCCCTTGGTCAAGGGGATTGTCTCTGCTTCAGAGTACTGAGCACTTTGGTAGACATTTTTCCCTGTGTACACAGGAGAAGTGCCTCCAACAAAGACTCATAGAATCATTAGGGATTGTGCTGGAGCTCTCTGTGCACCTTCCTAGGGTTTAAGGGCTGAGGGAGCAGGGGCAACACCATCTTACTTACATTGCATTCAAAGAAGGATCCATCACAGAATCTTTAGGAATTGGAAGGGACCTCAAAAAATCATCCAGTCCAATCCCCCTGCCACAGCAGGATCACCCAGACCAAGTCACACAGGAACACATCCAGGCGGGTTTTAAACACCTCCAGTGAAAGAGACTCCACAACCTCCCTGGGCAGCCTGTTCCAGTGCTCTGTCACCCTCACTGTGAAGAAGTTCCTTCTCATGTTGATGTGGAACCTTCTATGTTCCAGCTCACACCCACTGCCCCTTGTCCCATCACTAGATGACACTGAGCAGAGCCTGACTCCATCCTCCTGACACCCACCCCTCACATATTTATAGACATTAATGAGGTCTCCTCTCCGTCTCCTCTTTTCCAAGCTAAACAGACCCAGCTCCCTCAGCCTCTGCTCATAAGGGAGGTGCTCCACCTCCTTCATCATCCTCGTTGCCCTACACTGGACTCTCTCCAGCAGCTCCACATCCCTCTTGAACCTTTGGCTATAACTCCTCCCCAGGCTGTGGTTTCTAGTCTGTGGTCTGTTGAGCTCTGGCCGTGACTTATTTCTAAAGGTATCTGTGAAAAACCAACTTAATCTGTCATGGAGGAGGGTTATTCTTCCAGCAGAAAACTTTCCAACTGAAGTTGAAAGTTGATGTCCTGAGCCAATACTCTTGTTGGAGCCAATACTTTGTTAGAGGCAGTTTCTGTTGGCACGTAGTTGTGATAGAGAAACAAAGATAGAAAATAATGCTGAAATAAAGCCTTCACAGTTCAAAACTTCTCTGAGGGTGATGATCACTGGTGAGTTAACAAGTTATTTTCGAGTCAACCATACAAGCCTTGCATTTTCAGTGCTGGCACCAGTTGAAAACTGCTAAAGTACAGAGTTCTGGAGAAAGGGCATTGTGATGACTATTTCTCAAAGGTTTGGTGGTGGAGCTTTTTATATAAATCATTTGTCCTCCTGCACTGGTGGTGTGAGAGAGCTTAGCATCAAAACAAAGGAACTTATTTTTGGTTATCCAAAGCAGTAAATCTGTCTCTAACATTTTAGTTTTACTTCATAGCGTGATGTGGGCTTCTCGTTAATCTGGCATCCAGACATGGTTAGCTGCTGTCTAGCAGAGCAGTGAACAGATGTTTCTTCCATTATTTCTCCTTTATATCAAATTACACGTGAGGGTGGGCTCTGAGATCTATGCCTTGGTCTAGGTGATCCTGCTGTGGCAGAGGGATTGGACTGGATGATCTTTCGAGGTCCCTTCCAATCCCTAATGATTCTATGGGTCAGTGATTCTATGATCTCAGTAGGGACACATGGCATGCACAAAGAATTGGGACTAGCTGCACCTACAGGGGTTTAACTCGCTGCAAAATTTAGTGTTAGATGTGTCACAGAATCACAGAACATTAGGGATTGGAAGGGACCTCAAAAGATCATCTAGTCCAGTCCCCCCACCATGTCAGATCGGTTCAAGTGACTTGGTGTAGATGATCCTGTTGTTGCAGGGGGATTGGACTAGATGATCTTTCGAGGTCCCTTCCAATCCCTAATGTTCTGTGAGTCTGTGTCACTCAATATGCCTCAGTTTAAACCTTTCCCTAATCAACTTAAGTCAGTGTGGAACTGATTCTGCGCTGAGGGACGAGTTTCCTTCGTACTGGATGCAGTCATTTGATTTCATGCTGCACCTTCTGTTGCAGCAGTGTAGTTTGGTGTGTAGATCAGGGCTTGGAGAAACAGCCAGGGGCTCAGATGTGGCTCCAGTGGGTGATCTATCAGTCCTCAGAGCAGCGTTAGAGGAATGGAGTGTGTCAGCTGCCTACAGCTGATTAAAAGGCCCCTATTAGCTCTTAACTTCTACCCTTCTCTCTTCATTTGCAGTTTCTAGTAAACAACTAGAACCTCACCTGCTTTTCACCCAGTGCTTTTGTTCAGCCACTGTGTGATTTTCCTCTAGCAGCAGCTGTTAAATGCAACCCAAGATTAATGTTTTCCAAGAATCAAGTTTCAGGCTGCAAACTTAGTCATTCACTTCATACCCCTAACTGTTGTTTTGTTTTATTTGATCACGAAAACTGGTCTTCCTTCCTTTAACGAGGCACTTAATTAAGCCTTTAATTCCTAATAAGAAGTTAAACGGCACTTACGAGGTTTTTTTTTTTAATGGTTTCCACTTCCCATCCAGATTACAAAAAAAGGTGTGATGGAGAGAGAGACACGGCTGTCAGCCAGGGGTATTGTAGGTCATGCCAATATTAGCTGGCAGCGGGCCATTATCCAATTAACATTGCTTCATCGCAGCAAGTAATAGCTCTCGAGTAGATGATTGAGTCATTCATGCTGTAGTGGTGCTCTGCGTTGCTTGAGAAGGAGCCGGGGCTTCATGGAATAGGCTGTTTATTCACTATTACTACCTGCCTGGCTCTGCTCACAGAAGTGCACAGCGAGGCTGTAGGGCAGGGTGAAAGCTGGGCTCGGGGCAGAGGAGCATCATCTGCAAAGTGAAGCCCTCATCCGCGTGGGTTTTTGAGAGTTCAATCTGCAGTTCACTGCTGAAAAGTCAGAAACAGCAACAACCAAAAAAAACCCTTCAGTTGTGTTAGATTCTTACAGCGTAGAAATAAGATTCCCCATGTTGCTGGTGAGTTTGTTAGGGGTGTATGTTTGAAAAACCCTTCACCTGATCTTTTCCTGCCATGGGAGCACCTTAAGAGGAGAGGCTGAGGGAGCTGGGCCTCTTCAGCTTGGAGAAAGGAAACTGAGGGGTGACATCATTAATGTTCATAAATACATGAAGGATGGGTGTCAGGAGGATGGAGCCAGGCTCTGCTCAGTGGCATCTAATGATAGGACAAGGGGCAATGGGTGTGAGGTGGAACAGAGGAGGTTCCACATCGATCTGAGAAGGAACTTCCTCAAAGTGAGGGTGACAGAGCACTGGAACGGGCTGCCCAGGGGTGTTGTGGAGTCTCCTTCTCTGGAGACATTTGTAACCCACCTGGGTGAAACTGGATCAAGATGATCCTGCTGTGGCAGAGGGATTGGACTGGGTGATCTTTCGAGGTCCCTTCCGATCCCTAATGTTCTGTGTTCTGCGTTTCTCTCTCTGGTTAAATTAAACCCAGATCTTTCTAAGCAGTAGACCAAGCTTTCTCTAGCATGGGTCTGGTGTGACTTTTTGTTATAAAACCAGCTTGGTTAGTTCTACCTGTACCCCCAGATTTCCTGAACCTGTTTCAAAGAGTAGTTACTGGTGACTGGCTTTAGTGCTATCTACTGGAAGTGTTGTCTTCCAAGAGGATTAGACAGTCCAGCCTGTGGCTTATACAGCTCTTCCAAGGGGCAAAGGGAAGCAGTATCTCTTTTAGGAAGAGGGAGTAGGATGTGCTTGGGAAGCCTTTGGGTTTTGTTTGTCTTTTCTTTGCTATGAAGAGAACGATGCTCAAAGTAGACGTTAGCACACACCACAGGCGGGATTTCTCTGTGTTCTTCCTGCTTTACTGCTCCCCGACGGCTGCTGCGAAACCTGCTGTTTCCCCACGAGGTCTGGCCCTGTGAAATCTGTCATCTGCTTCTTTGGTTGATGTGGGTTAACTCACTCACCCGGTTAATCTTTGCGAGGAGAAAGGCGGGATGGGACCTCGATTGAGATTCAAGGCTGGCAGGAGCTGAGTGCGTTGGAAAGCGAAGGCATGCAGCACCCTGGGTGGGTCTGAGCCAGACATCTAACATTAGTATGGCTCGTAGCTGACAGGGAGGAGAAATACTGGCAGCTGCTAGCCATCCATGCCAACCCGCCAGCCTGAGGGAAAAATGCTGGGAATTAGCCAACAAAAAGATGATTGCGATGAGGAGAAAATCACAGGCAGGATGCAGGAGGTCAGCTATTGCTACCCTGCTGGCTACAAGCAATTTCTAATTCCCTTTATCCCTCTAGAAATAAATGATAGTCTCTTACTTAGTCTCTTTCCTTCCCGCGTGTGTGTGTGAGTATAATCTCTCTAGGGAAGGGAGGAACCGAGCTGGGAGTACTGAGCATGGGCTGGAAGAGGTGATGGATGTGGGAAACAAGGGCAAGAAAGTGCCTGCTTAGAAGTTTCTTTCCCAGCTGGAGGGATGTCATTATGCAGCAGGGAAGAACTCAAGACCCTTTTCGTTTGGCGCCCCGGTGAGGTGCTAGGGTTGGCATTCATGTGGTTTTGCACTCTGTTGGCCATTGATGTTCCGTGCAGACTGCAGCACTGGGCAGAATTATTTCTGTTCAGGAAGCAGCAGTGACCTGAAAGCCTTCCTGAGAGCCATCCCTCCTGCCACAGGCAGAGCTTTCTGTAGTGGTGAGAGGGTGTAAGCATCAGGCTTGTGATGAAGCCTGGCTTCAGTGTCATTGACACTTCAGCCTCACCTCAGCAGTGTCACTTCAGTGACTCCATATGGAGATAGGTTGGCTCTTTGCTTTTCTAAGTTCCTCCTGGGGTTTGTATTATTTTTTTGTGCTGATTCACAGCACTGAGACTGATTGCAGAAGGATGACTGGAGGCTGCAGATCTGCAGTGAGAGTTAAACCGAGCATTCAGTTACTTCTTGAGGACTTATGGGGTGTTATACTAATTCAGGAGAAACCAGAAGACAGAAGTGCCTGTGTAGCACAGAATCACAGAACATTAGGGACTGGAAGGGACCTTGAAAGATCATCCAGTCCAATCCCCCTGACACAGCAGGATCACCTAGATCAGGTCACACAGGAACACATCCAGGTGAGTCTTGAACATCTCCAGTGAAGGAGACCCCACAACCTCCCTGGGCAGCCTGTTCCAGTGCTCTGCCACCCTCACTGGGAAGAAGTTCCTTCTCATATTGATGTGGAACCTCCTCTGTTCCAGCTCACACCCACTGCCCCTTGTCCTATGACTAGATGACGCTGAACTTCCACTATTTTCTGATGAGGGCTGCCTTGCTATAGATAAGGCTTCTCTGACCTTTCCCAGCAGAGAAAAGCAAATGCACATCTCATTTGCCATGTGGGGAGAGCCAGGCTTTAAAAAGCAAACCAGAAGCCAAGCATGCTTATGTGTTAGGGAGAGAAAATCTTCTAATATCTCCTTTCCCTCCCTGTAGCTGTACTACTTATTTATTTACTTGTGCGAGTAAGTGTGTAAAAATAGACTGCTGAGGGGGGCCTGGAGATGAATGTGCAGAATAGAATTCACCACCACAATCAGTGGACTCAGTGTGGCTGCTTTTGTTAGACTGCTGCCCACTGGACGTGCTAAACTGGGCCGATTGGCTGTGATTGTGCTCACTAGTGAAAAGGCAGCTCGTGGTGTGGAAACTTGGTCCCTCGAACGTGACAAATGCAATAAAAAATGTCACCGATGTCCCAAGGAGTTATTTCTAGACGTCGGCTGTGCTAAGGGCATGAGCAGAAGCAGCAAGGCTGTTTAAGCATTGGAATGGGCTGCCCAGGGTGGTGGTTGAGTCCCCATCCCTGGATGTGTTTAAAAGTTGCTTAGATGTAGTGTTGGGGGATCTGGTTTAGGGGTGAGCTAGGAGAGTAGGGTTGATGGTTGAGCTCGATGATCCCAAGGGTCTTTTCCAACCTGAATGATTCTGTGATTCCATGATACAGGAGATGTGTTTTGGTTTTTAATTAGGGGGTTTTCGCTGTATTCAGGTATATCTGTGTGTGCCTGAATTAAAATGGGCTGGATGAGCCATGACTGCACCTCAACACTGTGAGCGCTCTGGCCCTGCCAACTGAAAGATCTCCTTTCTCCCTCCACCTTTGGTTCTCTCACCTTTGCTTTTTCTCTCTCTACAAAAGCTTTGGATTTCTATAAAGTCAGCAGAATAAATATCTGCAATTCTAAGAGCCCAGAAATACGGGCTGAGCATCTTCCATTTGACTAACAGACAGGTTAGTAGGACACCTCTCAGCTTCACCACATCAGAGACAACCACCTGCAAGATACTTTTGTGACTCCCAGCACCAAGCTTTGTTTGGTTAGTGTTCCCAAGACCCAAAGAAGATAAGGTTTTATCTCCATACAGCACTTTCTGACAAGGATTCCTCAATGAATACTGTCAGGCAGACTGTGTTTCTCGGGTACCACTGAAGTGGAGCGTGTAATGGGGTGGGATAAGCTATGGATTCAAATGATGCAGTGCAGCAGTCAATGGACACCAAGGCGAGGAAGGGTGGTTCGATTTGGGATGAGAGATATGGGGTTCAGGTGAGCAGAAGGCAATCTAATCCTACTGAGATTTAGGAATGAGATGCTCTTTGAGAATTATATGGGCAGGCTGGTGGGTTTTTTGGAGGAGCGAGTAGGCTCACATGTTCACTCTAGGGTCTGAAGAGAGAAAGGGATGGTTTATTCCAGGACTTGTGTGCAGCTCTGCATTTCCATCTGATCTGTTTGGAGGAGAGTCCGCCCGTAAACACCTCCTGATTCCAGTGCTGTCTAACACTAGTACAAGCCGCATCCTCGGGCACTTCATTTACTTTAATGAAATCGATAAACAGGAGCAGCTGTACTTGGTCAAACTACAGATCTGACTAGCCCACGCTTGCTTTGTTTTAAAAATGAGATCTAATCTTTCCGAAGGAGCTTGAGAGGAGGCTTGTGTGCTTCTGAAATGAAGGGAAAGCATCAGGCATATCTCTAGGAAGCCGGTTTTCATTTACTGGGAAAGATATCATGAGAGCCAGTGGCAGTTGTTTTGAAGCCTGATTAAAATCAACTGAAAAATTTGGCATGTTAGCAACAAGCTGCTCAGCGATGTGTTTCGTAACTGTGAGGAACATGGCCCTGGAGAGGGACGAGCGACAGACACTCCTTCAAGAAATGTGGTGCTCAGCACAGATGTAGTTGAGTGGAGTTTAAGATCCTAAGGTAACATTGATCTGATTTGCCAGTAAACCTTTCTGTCCTTCACTTTGCCTACTCTGACCTTACACAGGCATCATAACAGGCAAGTTAAGAGTAGCTGTCTCCCACAAACACAAGTAGTTGAAATACTTTATTTTTTCAATTTTTTCTTCTAGATTTTGTGATTATTTCTTTATCTGCTTCAAGTTTGTACAGCACGTCTTTTGGGTCACTTATGAGTCATTCCTGTTCTCCCTCTCTGCTCTGCACTGGTGAGACCACATCTGGAGGATTGTGTCCAGTTGTGGGTCCCTCAGTTCAAGAGGGATTTGGAGCTGCTGGAGGGAGTCCAGTGTAGAGCAACAAGGATGATGAAGGAGGTGGAGCACCTCCCTTATGAGGAGAGGCTGAGGGAGCTGGGTCTCTTGAGCTTGGAGAAGAGAAGACTGAGGAGTGACCTCATTCATGTCTATAAATGTGTGAGGGGTGGGTGTCAGGAGGATGGAGCCAGGCTCTTCTCCGTGTCATCTAGTGATGGGACAAGGGGCAGTGGTTGTAAGCTGGAACATAGGAGGTTCCACATAAATATGAGAAGAAATTTCTTCCCAGTGAGGGTGACAGAGCACTGGAAGGGGCTGCCCAGTGTGGTTGTGGAGTCTCCTTCACTGGAGGTGTTTCAAACCCACCTGCAACTTGGTCTAGGTGATCCTGCTGTGTCAGGGGGATTGGACTAGATGATCTTTCGAGGTCCCTTCCAATCCCTAATGTTTTGTGATATCGTGAGTCAGCAGTGGAGGCTTGAGAAGACTTTGTGTAGAAGAAGAGGTTAATTCATAACTGAAATGGCACCAGGAATTCCTTGCCGTGACCCAAGGACTGCTGCTAGCTGGGGCTCTGGACGTGAAGTAGCCATAGCTGGGTTGAGGAGAGCAGAGTCTTTGCACTTTCAGTAAAACCAGTATATAAACAAGGTGCCACCAAACAGCTGGAATTGAGAGATGTCAGCTCAGAAGTTAACTAGCAGTAACATAAAACCTTGAGCAGCAGTTTTTTGAGGCCTCCTATGAACAAATAAAATACTGCTGTCACCTCTCCGAATGCCAGGGTGGAAGCTGATGCATCAGATGAGAATTACAGCGCAGATCTGTGCATCAGGTCAGCGAGGATTAAATCACCTGGTGTGAACCACTCAGCTCTGTTTACCTCTCTCTAAGTGCTGTGGTTCATGTAACCTCACACAGAGGTGAATGGACTGACCCACAGCTGCTGATCCCAGAGCAGCCCATGTATCAGAACTGGAGCTTCCAGCTTATCACTCCTCAGATGTTTCAGTCCCATTTTCTTTCCTCTGTGTCTTTTAACCATGAGGAGACATTCAGAGGATTCTCCAAGTAGCATTTCTCAGCATGACTGAGATAGGATGGTGCAACTCAATGTCTTAGCTGGCCAGTTGGTCCTGGATGCGCATTGGTACCTGTTCTTCCTGCATCAGCCCTGAGCTCCTGTGCCTGCCACACACAACAGCTGCTGAGGCTGCCACAACCAAGAGGAAAGCAGGCTTGGAGGCACGTTCCAGATCGGAAGGAGTCTGTGAATTGCAGCAGATTTTCAGCTCCTCACCTGGAGACTTGGGAGATGCTTAATTAGGAACTTTTTCTGAGTGACAGAGCTGGTGCAGACTCAGGTTCAAATAAAAATACATCTTGGTACTTAGAGCAAGATGTAAGAACTTTTTGCTGCGTTATTATAGAATCATGGAATCATTAGGGATTGGGAGGGACCTCGAAAGATCATCTAGTCCAATCCCCCTGACACAGCAGGATCACCTAGACCAAGTCACAGAGGAACCTTATAGCTTTTGGCCATCCCGTTTATCCCTAAGAGTAGGCAAACGGATAGGAGGATGTGTTCTCTTCTACAGAGAGCTAATCACTCTTGGCAGGTGGGAGCTGTGGCTTTTCAAGACCTCAAAAACCAGCCATCATTGATGTGGTGTCGAAGCAATGATAGTTAGTTGAGTGTATATTGCACTTGGTACGTGCAGCAGCTGCTCATCATTTCAGAGCAACACTTCAGAGTCGTGGAAGGGTACAGACAGCCGCTAAGGACTGTAGAGTGTGACTCGGGGTAGATTCAGTAGTGCCTTTGAATTCTCAGGGCTGCCCTGTCCTCCTGCAGTGTCCCATGTACTCCCCAAAGCCACGGCTGCAGTGGGCTTATGGGGGTGGTGAAGCAGAAAGGAAACCATTCAAATGAATGAGTTGTTCCAGAAATCGACCTAAACAGCTTCAAGAGCTGCAGAAACCCACTGATTTGTGCCTCAAACACTTGGTAACAGGCGAAATTTCCTTGCTTTGAGTGGTGGTAGCATCCAGGTCCCTAACCTGTGTGACTACTCCTTACTTTGTGTTCCCAGAATGGGTGGGGATGCAGTCTGTTGTAGTGTTTGGACGTTAAAGAGCGGCTTTAAATGAACAAATAGGATCCCTGCAGACCTTACCAGCACAGTTCTCTGCTTCAGAAGTTTGGCGAAGTGGTCCAGGAATCCTGTCAGACTGTCAGCTGCAGCCCAAGGCTACAGTTTTGGCAAGAGCCACCAGCTAGTGAGAAACAAGCCTTAAGTGGAAGCAGAATACCTGTCTGTCTCTGCTCACACAGAGTCGTTCAACACAGCTGGCCACCTCTCTCCCCAGATGCACCAGCAGCCTCCAGAGAAAACTCCCTCTCAGGGGACTCTTGGTCAAGTGAAACCAGAATAAGTTCAAGTTATTTCCTGTTTCTTTCAAAGGACGGGGTTGGAGCCAGTAACCTTTTGAGACAGGAAAAAGCTGGGGAAAGGCAAATCCTGACAACTTCCCTTCTGCTTTCCACAGGCAGCCAGTGCACATTTCTGCTTCCGGAATGCAGAGCTGGTCTGGAGGTGAATGGGTCTCCAGCTGCCTGTTGAACTGGGCTATGTTTAAAGCTTATTTTTCTCTGGCTGCAGATTTCCGTGTTCCCCTGTGGATGGCTTTCTGCGTGTGGTGGGTTTGCCTGGATATAAAGCTGAGTCATAGAATTATAGAATCTTTAGGGATTGGAAGGGACCTTGAAAGATCACCCAGTCCAACCCCCCTGCCACAGCAGGATCACCTAGACCAAGCCACACAGGAACACGTCCAGGTGGGTCTTGAACATCTCCAGTGAAGGAGACTCCACAACCCCCTGAGCAGCCTGTTCCAGTGCTCCGTCACCCTCACCGTGAAGAAGTTGCTTCTGATATTTATATGGAACCTCCTATGTTCCAGCTTGCATGAAGTTGTCATAGTATTCCAAAAGCAGAAAGAGTTGTCTTCAGTAGGAGCAGAAACTTTTAAATCAATGGCTCCTTTTCTTCTTTCTCAGTCTTCAGTGCACTTGGCAGTTGGAGGACTCAGAACACCCAGTAGGGGCTACCTCAGGCTTGGTTTAGTTTTGCTTCCTTTTAAAAATGAGCTGAAGCCTTTCCATGTGGGATTTATTTTGCTATTGTACATGAACGTTCCAGCTGGAAAGATCAGAGAGGGCATAGTTCAGAAAAGAGGAGGCTGAGGAGAGACTTCATCTCTCTCTACAACTACCTGAAAGGGTGTTGTAGAGAGGTGGGTGCTGGTCTCTTCTCACAGGTGATTAGCAGTAGAACAAGGGGGAATGGCTTCAAACTGCAGCAGGGGAGGATTAGACTGGACATTAGGAAAGATTTTTTCACAGAAGAGCAGTCAGACCTTGGAACAGGCTGCCCAGGGAGCGCGTTGGATCAGCATCGCTGGATGTGCTTAAAGGTTGTTTAGATGTAGTGTTGGGGCATCTTGTTTAGAGGTGAACTTTGTAGAGTGGAGTTAATGGTTGGACTCAGTGATCCGAAGCATCTTTTCCAACCTGAATGGTTCTTTGATTCTGTTTGTTAAGGCATTTGATCAGGTTCTGGCTTCTGTCTTTAGCCAATGGTGCACAGCTGAGGTGATGCTAGCAGGAGCCCCTGTCAGAGCTGCTGTGCTGAACCTCCTCCCAGCAGCTCAGCAGAGCAGAACAGCACTGCAGTACAGAAGATACTTTTCAGAACAAGCTCAGAGGTCTTCGAGTCAGTCCCAGCACTGGGAGACCAAATGCTTTGAATCATCTGCTCTTGCACTCTCAGCTTAGTTCTCAGATCCAATTTTAATCAATTTGGTGAGGTTACAGGCTGGTTCTGAGACTGCTTTTGTGAAAAGGAGTTGCATAGCTCGAGGGGGATGAGGATTCATGACCATTGCACATTGCTGTGCTTTCTGCCTCTTGGCTGAGTGATAAGGCAGTAGCAAAGAACTCTCTAAATATTTTCTTCCAGCGTAGAGCAATGAGGATGATGAAGGAGGTGGAGCACCTCCCTTATGAGGAAAGGCTGAGGGAGCTGGGTCTCTTGAGCTTGGAGAAGGGAAGACTGAAGGGTGACCTCATTCATGTCTATAAATATGTGAAGGGTAGGTGTCAGGAGGATGGAGCCAGGCTCTTCTCGATGTCATCTAGTGATAGGCAATGGGTGTCAGCTGGAACATAGGAGGTTCCACATCAATCTGAGAAGGAACTTCTTCCCAGTGAGGGTGACAGAGCACTGGAACAGGCTGCCCACGGTGAGTTGAGGAGTCTCCTTCACTGGAGACGTTTAAAACCACCTGGATGTATGACTTGGTGTAGGTGATCCTGCTGTGGCAGGGGGATTGGACTGGATGATCTTTCCAGGTCCGTTCCAATCCCTAATGATTCTGTAATTCTATGAATGTGTGTTTTACTCTAGGCTTTTCTTTTCCCAAATGCAGTTAGAGGAAGAGAAAGGGTGCGGAGTCATATGTGTTCTTGAGACACTTCAAAGGTGTCTTTGCTGTTGGAAAGAGTGGAAGAAATCAACATCATTATTCCTGTTTCCCTCCTGATATTAACATTTATTCAAGCTGAGGTTTTCACGAAGCCCTTTTGTAACTAATTGTCTGCTCTACCTGTTCTTGTTTTATTTAAGGGAAGGGAGAAAGTCATTCCATGAGCAGCTCACAAGCCTTGCCTGTGTGTCAGATGGCTGTGTAGTTACAGGAATTAATGAATGCCTGTTTCTAATTTCTCCCCGTAGCACAAAGGTTGTGCTATCGCTGCCTCTGCAAAGCGTTGGGACCAGCTTGCTTTTGTGTGCTCACACCGTTTCTTGGTGCCATGCCAGGCACCCTGTTGAGACTCTAGTAGTGATTGAAGGAACAGAAGGAGAGTATGAGGTTTGGAGATCAACACTGTTCACATGGGCTAAAACTCTGTAAAACCCCCACAGCTGTCTGCCGGAGAGTGAGTCGAGAGATGGGCTCTGCTCACGGTGCTCCTTGCGCCCATCTCTGCTGGGTAGAATCACAGAATCATTAGGGATTGGAAGGGACCCCGAAAGATCATCCAGTCCAATCCCCCTGCCACAGCAGGATCACCCAGACCAAGTCATACAGTCAGTCTGGATTAGAAGGGACCATAGCACCCAACGCTGGGAGGACGTGCGCTCTACTTGCTGGTCAGGAAAGCGACTACCCCTGAGCAGGCTGGCGTTTCCTCACCCTCTGTGCGTGCGGTGGTGCTGATACGTGAATGCTCTTGCTCAATCCTGTCAGCTGCGTGTCATTCTATTCTGGGCAAGGTGAGAGCAGTGCTGGAAACTCCACAGCTTTACTCCTCTTAGCTAGTCCTCACCTCAGGTTTGTAGAGGAGCTGCCCGTGCGAGGAAACATCATTTCTATAAATTGAGGAGTGTCGTGGCTGCCCGTCAAGTGAACGTCTTTGTCATTTGGTGTTTGTGTGGCTGAGGCTTTGCAAGGACTTTTTAAAGGTCCTCCAGAAGCTTTTCTGGCAGATGAAGTAACCTCAACACGATCCTGCTTTGCACCATGCCCTGCCCATCACTCCTGTTGTTCCTGCCCCTGATGACAGGACTGTGGCTTTGGACAGCAAGTGTCTTTTGCATCTCCCAAGCAAACGATGTTTGAAACGTCGGCGCGGGGTTTTTACCGTGGGCTGTGAATTTGCACCGAGGGGTTTCTTTGTTTTGTGTGATTACACGCTGGTTTGTGTCTCTGCTTCCTCCTTCATCCCCCTCCCTGTCTCTCTTCCACCCGAAAGGTTCCATTAAATCCAGCACAGCGATACACTCAGACAGAGGCGACACTTGCCTGTGCCAGTTCCCCAGTGGCTCTAAACTGCTGGCTGCAACAGTGCAAACAAATTCAGACCCTGGCTTGGCCAGCAGCTCCCTTCAGCTATCAGCATGTTTGTTCTCCAGGCTTTATTTTACCTCTGCTACTGGAGACTGCGGAGTCACAGCCTCCGCCTCATTGTTATGCAGGGACGGGAAATATTCCTGTTCTTATTTGCATTCATTAGCTGTTGGTAGTTCCTCTGTTGAGGTCTCTAGCCTTGTTTTTACAGTGCTTTTGGCAGTGTTTCTGCACTTGGTGTGTGAATTTTTATGATCTGTTGCATGTTATTCATGCAATTTCCTGCCCTGTAATGGTATCAGTTTTCCAGACGCAGAGGAACACAAACGAAAACCCAGGAGCCCGCATTAGCATAAAACGTCCCAGTTCTGTCACTTTGATTAATTTGTCTCTTTGTCTCCACTCTATATGATAAGTGCTATTAATGGCTGCAACACTTCATATGTCAAAGTCTTTCTTCCTAATGACTTGAAAATGTGGTTTATTTCCCCCTTTTTTGTGTTATTTTTCTCATTTAGCATTCCACTCAAGTATAGATTTATGCCATGCTCTTTCATTATCTTCCTGGTTGCAGCGCTGGAGTGATTACATGTGGTGCAGGGTATGAGCAAAGATGTGATCCCAGGGGCAGCAGCTGCTGATGCAAGCTGAAAATAGATCCAGCGTCTGCTCAGCACTTTTCCCAGAGGTCTTTTATTTATTAGGAGCAGGCTTGGTGCAGGACAGCTCGGACCCTCGTTCGGCGAGATGACTTTTTGCCTGTCAGGAGCAGCGCGGTGACTTTGCTCTATTTGCCGGCTGCTGTGTGATTCTGTTTCACTGCCTCCTGTCGAAGCAGTGGCTCTGCCGCACGAGGATTACGGTATCATCCCGATTTATAGCAAAGTCAAGAAGTGATAGGTTCCATTTGAAGTCTTGTGAAGTGGGTGNTAACCCAGACCAGTATGACTTGGTCTGGGTGATCCTGCTGTGGCAGGGTGATGGGACTAGATGATCTTCCGAGGTCTCTTCCAATCCCTGATGGTTCTATGATTCTGTAATGGCACTTGACAGGTCTAAGGTTTACATTAAATAATCCTATAGTAAGACAGCATTTGTGCATGGTACACTGATCTAAGATGAACTTCAGTTCTTCTGCAGCGAACCCTTTACCCTTCTTTCTGGTTTGCCTTCCACAGGGGCTTTGTAGGAGACAAAACTCATGTGGAGAGAGCGTTTTTGTAAGTGAGTGTCCTTCTCCGGAGACATTTAAGACCTGCCTGGATATGTTCCTGTGTGACTTGGTCTAGGTGGTCCTGCTCTGGCAGGGGGATTGGACTGGATGATCTTCCAAGGTCCCTTCCAATCCCTAATGATTCTGTGATGATCTTTCAAGGTCCCTTCCAATCCCTAGTGTTCTGTGATTCTGTGAACAACATGTTGGTTTCTTGCCCTTAGCAAAGAGGTTCTCATCAACTGCTCCACAGAACTCTTAACATAGATGACTTATTCAGGGCAAGCCACGTCTAACCTGCTTTGGTGGGCAGAAGAGAATGAGGAGAGGGAGGATGCTGGAGGGAATACAGTGAGGAAGACTGCGGCTTGACTTTTCCCCTCCCAGGAGCAGAGGTTCATCCTAGCACTGATTTGTATGGAGGGAGAAGGTGGCCTGGAGGTGTTTAAATGACACTTAGATGTAGTGTTGGGGGATCTGGTCTAGGGGTGAAGCTGTAGAGTAGGGTTGATGGTTGAACTCGATGATCCCAAGGGTCTTTTCCAACTTGAATGATTCTCTGATTCTCTGGGCTGTCCTTCCCTCATAACTGTCAGAGTAGGACACATTTCCTCCTGCCTCTTGCACCTCTCTTCCTTGATCACTGTGGTACCAGTATGGTAGCAGAAGCCCCAGGATGTGCTGGATGCAAGGTGGACCTGGCGTGGGTGGCTGCATGGAGCTGTCATCAAGCACTGAAGTGGGGGCTGATGCAGCAAAGTGCTCATAGGGGAGGAAAATGGGGCTGGGCAGGAATCTTGAGATCCTGGACAAATGGTGGCTGAGAAAGACACAGAGAAAGGGCAGTGGGATTAAAACACTTCAAGGTGCGATGTCTCTGGCTTTGTCCCTCTGGCCAGCAGTCAGCTCTGCTGTGGTAGCCTGGTAGAGAAAGCTGAGCCGAGCAGGGCCTTCACTCGGTGCTTTCCTGGGAAGACATTAAAGATGTCTTAGAGCTGGGTGGTTACTGGTCCCCAGAGCCCGGGTCAAAAGAGGATGAGCCATCCTGCATCAGGACTGGAGCTTCAGCATGGTGTCTGACCTGCAGTGAGTGGTTTCAGGCCCAGGTAGCTGCTGTCAAGAGAGGTTGGGGCTTGGAAATATTCCCTGGGGAACCTGAGGGAAAAGAAGCCCACGAAGCCAAAGCAGTGGATCCCAATGGAGGAGGTCAAGGTGAAGAGGGTCCTCACAACAGACTCAGCTTTGACATCGTGCGAGTCCTTGCTTCTCATCTAAGGTGAAAAAAGCAACAAGATCCAAGAGTAAAAGTCCATCAGGAGATCTTAGAGTTGCTGGTGGCCCACACTGCCCTGTCTCCCTCGTCTGCCAGCCACGTGCATGGCTACAGGCACGGAGTTCTGTTCGCCTGGAAGTAATGGGATTATATACGGCGGGAAAGGAGGCGGAGCACGCTGAACTCTGCCAACACGGAGCTTCAGCCGCTGCTGCTTGATCTTCAGGACAATAAACAAAACTCAATAGCAAGAACCCCTTCCAGTACGATTCAGGATGCAACTGAACTGCTTGTCGTTCCTCACGGCACACGTCAGCGCACGCCGGTGACTGAGGCAGCAGAGTAACACTTCACTGTTCATTATTTTATCAGACAGTGATAATTGTGGTTAATATTTTCTTAGCCGTGTCTCTGAGAGTTTATTTATACTGCTAATAGTGTGAGCAGCTGTAATGAAGCTGGCTGCCAGAGCTGTGGCCTTTTAGAAGCGCTCTAGTGTGGCAACGATGTGGTGGTAATAGGAACCCAAGGAGAAGACGATCCTTTCAGAGCAGATGGGGCTGATTCAGTCCCTTTCACACACGTTCACGTCCTCTTGTCTCTTCCTCACGCTAGCGTGCGTGGGTGCACGTGAACATATGTAGGTACACACACACACAAATAGAATCATAGAATCATTAGGGATTGGAAGGGACCTTGAAAGATCATCTAGTCCAATCCCCCTGCCACAGCAGGATCACCTAGATCAAGTCACACAGGAACACATCCAGGCGGGTCTTAAACCTCTCCAGAGAAGGAGACTCCACAACCACCCTGGGCAGCCCCTTCCAGTGCTCTGTCACCCTCACTGGGAAGAAGTTCCTTCTCATATTTATGTGGAACCTCCTATGATCCAGCTGACCCACTGCCCTTTGTCCTATCACTAGATAACACAGAGAAGAGCCCAGCTCCATCCTCCTGACACCCACCCTTCACATATTTATCAACATTAATGAAGTCACCCCTCAGTGGCCTCTTCTCCAAGCTCAAGAGACCCGGCTCCCTCAGCCTCTCCTCATATAGCTGTAAAGTCCCAACTTCTACCCTCATGGGAAGTAACATGTCTACGTGGAGCGTATTTCCAGGGCTCTGAGAGTAGACAGCATTTTGTACCATTGGCTTTCGGGTAGATCTTGAAAGCTCAAGTGTGAAGTGCAAAGGGGGAATTCAATTCCTTGGGGGAATTAAACTCCCTGGGTCTGAGGTTGTGGCTGCATCAGGGTGCTGTTGTGCATCGTTCCCTGCACTGGACCACCTTGCTGCAGGGCACTTCTGAGCCTGCGCTCCTGTGAGGACTAGTAGAGATAGTTCTTTACCTTTGCTCACAACAGACGTGAAATCTCAGCAAGAAGGCAAATACCTCTGGTTTTTTTTTTTTCTGGAGAGATTTGTGACCTTTTGGGCCACTGCAGGAGGATTTAACGGCTCCACACATACGATGGCAGGAGGGGACCAACTTTGCCAGCTCAGCAGGGACTGGTTCTCCTTGCAGATCTGCTTTGCTGAGCGGAGCAGACGTCACTGATGAAATGTGAACACCAAGGCAGCGGAACAAAAGCCACCGTAATCCTCAGATCTGCTGGTAGCCCTGCAAGAACAAAACCGAGGTGAACGCAGAAACATTGCCTGTCCAAGCACCGGAAATTAAAGGGGATGTCAGGGGAGGAGAGGAAGGAAGACTGGAACTAATGCAGCATTTGGCAGGTTTTGTTTCAAAAATACGATGGCTGCAGGAAGCTGGGTTATTTATACAGGATTTCAACCCAGCAGTTAATAGCTGTAACTGCCTGGTTGCCTCGTGAAACGCAGTCGTAGAGCCTTTGACATTCAATTCCTATCACAGCCCAGTAAAAGCACCTTTGGATTTGAAATGCTGCAGGGTTTGCTCTCTACCTGTCTCTCTGTGCTACCCTGGTGTAAGGATGCGAGGGATTTTATGGGCCAAGCCACGTCGGTGTGTGGTCAAGGGCAGCACTGGAAGCAGTAGCATCATCAGCCCCGTGGAAACCCCATGGCAGAGCAGCCGTGAGCTGCATCGGATGTTACCCAGCTCCCTCTCTGAGCCTGCTTCTCCTCCAGCTCCTTTGTCTTCTGATCTAGTTCTTTTCCTCAGAGTGCAGCCTCGTGCTTTCCTACGTCGTATCTGATGGAGTCTGTTTGTACCTCTCCTACGCAACGTGACGTGTAATAGTGGAGCTTGTCGTGAGGTGCCTGGCTGGAAGCGTCGCTCCTTGGGTTTTCAAGTGGTTCTGCGGTATTTAATGCACTTGTGTATTTAGCACACTGCAATAGATAGTCCATTAGCATAAATAAGCTCTGCTGTGCTTGGGAAAGAGGAGAATTGNTGTGGTCTCACCAGGGCAGAGTAGAGGGGGAGAAGAACCTCTCTTGATCTGCTAACCACTCCTCTTCTAATCCACCCCAGGATGCTGTTTGCCCTCTTGGCCACAAGAGCACACTGCTGGCTCATGGTCATCCTGCTGTCCATCAGGACCCCCAGGTCCCGTTCTCCTAAACTAGTTTCCAACAGGTCAGTCCACAGCCTTGACTGGTACCTGGGGTTGTTCTTGCCCAGATGCCAGACTCTACACTTACCCTTGCTATACTTCATTTCATTTCTCCCTGCCCAGCTCTCCAGCCTGTCCAGATCTTGCTGAATGGCAGCACAGCCTGCTGGGGTAAATCAGCAAGTCTGTGATTTTTTTCCGTGTTCAGGGGCCAAGAGGTGTGAGCTGGACACAGGAGTTTCCACATTAATATGAGAAGGAACTTCTTCCCAGTGAGGGTGACAGAGCACTGGAAGAGGCTGCCCAGGAAGGTGGTGGAGTCTCCTTCACTGGAGACGTTTAAGACCTGGATGTGTTCCTGTGTGACTTGGTCTAGGTGACCCTGGTGTGGCAGGGGGACTGGACTGGACGATCTCTTGAGGTCCATTCCAGTCCCTACTGCTCTGTGATTCTCTAACTGCAGTTTCAGAAGCCGTGCCACTGCTCTGCGCGCACTCAGAATTAACAAGTTTCTCTGTGCATCCTCGTTTTCTGCCTCGTTCGATGTTTCCTAATGTAACTTGGAGGCTTCTAGAGTTTCTGTCTTCATTCTAGGAGTCCTTAAACTTGTTGTTTCTTCCCACTTTGGCTCATGATATGCACCTAACCAGATCTTTCACAGACTCCTCTCTCACAATTTATATTCTGCGAAAGCTTTCCCACTCCTTCCTCCCCCCTCCCCTCCTCAGTGCTCAACACTTCCCCTTCTCTCTCTTTTTTAATCCGGGGGTCACTTTAGTTTTTCTTTTGCAAAAACATGGGGCTGATTTTAATTTTAAATCGCGGCTCCGTTTCCATTCCGACGACGCTCTTGGGTTGGAATCTGCTCGTTTCTGCCCATGTCCTCCCTGCCAGATGCAGCTTGCCCAGGCAAGGAGAGAAGGTGCCGAGCCACCCACCCATGTGACCCTTTGTGACCACATCTCAGGTGTCTCAGGCTGCACAGGAAAAACAAACATGCTGCGAGCTGCCAAGTACCGCAGACGTGTCTTTGCTTTCTCTCCCACCTCACGTCTGAGCGTTCAAACTGCTAATTAGTGCCACCAGCTTCTCTGTGGTCTTTGTCAACTCGCTCGTGTCACAGCTGAGTTGTTCCTTCCGAGAAAAGGTTATTCAAAACATTTCCATCTCTGGTTTTCTTTCTAACACCTCAGCCCAGAGTCTGACCTCAGCATCCCCAAAGTCCTCCGCCAAGCTCTTTCACCCCTGCTTGCCGGCAGATGCTCTCTTGGCAGTAGGATTGAATCTCATGCTCTCAGTCACACCCTGGGCAGCCTCTAGCATCAACAAAATACCCCGACGCACGTAACGAGGTAGGAAAAATGTGTCTCCTCCTGCTGAAGCTCACAAGTTACCACGTGAGGTTTGAAACCAGGAACTCTGCCATGAAGGATGTGGCAGGTTTGCTTGCGGTGCTGTGAGAGGTTTCCCCCTCCAGCTGTTTTGCTGGAGGTGTTGTGCCACAGTGCGGTGGCAAACAGAAGTGAGCCCTGGGGCCAGCAGAATGCCCCTCCAGCAGCCACTGGCTGCTGCTGCACAGACCTGCTATCTGGAACAGGCTGCCCAGAGAGGCTGTGGAGACTGGAAATTTTCACATCCCTCCTGGACGCAGTCTTGTGCAGCGTACTCTGGCAACAGCTCAGACTTGCCGCTGTGCTCTGCACTCATGGGACCACAACTTGACTACTGGGTCCAGTTTTGGGTGCCACAGTGTAAGAAGGACATTGAGGGGCTGGAGCAGGGCCAGGGGAGGGCAATGAGGCTGGGGAGAGGTCTGGCAACAGGCCTGTGAAGAGCATCTATGGGAACTGGGGGTGTTTAGTCTAGAGGAGACTGAGAGAAGACCTTCTTGCTCTCTACAGCTACCTACAAGGGGCTTGTAGCAAGGCTGGTGCTGGTGTCTTCTCCCAAATTACTAATGATCGGATGAGAGGAAATGGCCTCAAGTTGCATTAGGGGTGGTTTAGATTGGATCTCAGGATGAAGTTCTTTGCTGAGAGAGTGGCTGGGCACTGGGACAGGCTGCCCAGGGAGGTGGTGGAGTCACCATCCCTGGAGGTGTTTAAAAACCGAGTAGGTCCAGCACTTGAGGCCGTGGTGCAGGGGTTAGGGAGGTGTTGGGCTGAGGGTTGGACTTGCTGCTCCTGGAGGTCCTTTCCAGCCACGATGATTCTGTGATTCTATTCTATACTCAAGCTGAACCTGCTTTAGCAGAAGAGTTGGACTAGGTGATCTCCAGAGGTCCCTTCCAGCTCCTGACATTCTGTGATTATGCCTGATGATTTCTACCTTCCTTCTCAGGGTGTTTCCTAAAAGGTTTGTCAAATTCAGCAATGGAATTTCTCCTTAAATTATTTGGGGTTGAGGAGGATGTGGTCAGGATTTCCGAAAGCAGATGAAACACTTCGATCTGAAACCAATCTCACTTTTGAAAGATCAAAGGCATTTCAGTTGGGCTTTAATACCTCAGATGAAGTAAAACTTTAAACTCGACTAAAATAAGCACTACTGTTGGATCAGAGATTATTATTATTATTATTATTACTCAGGGGTTTTTCATATCTTAGACATTTTCTGATTCTGTCTCGCTCATTTGTTTGTCTGACATCACTGGCCCCAGGGTTGCCCCAGGTGGGGCAAGGATTTTTGAGAACACTTCAGAGCTGGGGCCATGAGTGCAGTGAGGTTGATTCAGAAAAACCCGAGTGCGTGCGTGGCTTCTCTCTTGTTCTCCACCCGTAAGTCACCAGTCACTTACGGTCGAACACTGACATAACCAATAACGTGGGCATCGATCTGCTGGTTGTTTACACCATCTTTACACTTGGCAATCAATTCTGAGCCACTTGCCCCTCCGTCAGCGCTGACGCACTTCTCACAGGGCGATGGACGCGCTTGGCAATTACTGCTCCCCATCCTCAGGCAAGTCAAGCGTGAATGACCTTTCCTTCCTCCCCGACTCACCTCATGCAGTCATCTGCCACATGGGAGCATCGTGATGCTCTGTGGGCACTGAGGGATGGTGGTCTCTCGCTGACTTTTGAGTGGGGCCCTTTGAAATGCAGCCCCCTGGATGTGTTCATTATGCCAGAGAGGAAAAACAAGAAGTCATTTGGTTTCTGTGATTCCTCCTTCTGTTTGTAAATGCTCAGACAGGCAGGCAGGGCTTCTGGTGTAAATTCATCATCTGGCTTCACACTATCACGTCAAAGGGGGAGGCTGGGCTGGGGCACCTGTACAATTATTTTCTTTCCAATGCACAAAATTGGCAACTGGAGAAGGATTTTCAAAGAGTCATTTTCCTAGAAGTACCACTACGTAGAGTTAAGCATCTCCTCGAAGCTCTCAGCTTGACGCCTCGCGAAGCTGTTGTAGAGGATGCGCTGGAAAGGTATCAGGGCGTCCCACAGGCTGACCTTGGTGTGGCTTTGCAGGTGACATCTTTTTCACTGGGACTTTTTGCTTGTTTAGATAATTAAGACATTCAATTCAGTAAATCTGGATGTGTTCTGGTGCAACTCAGTCTAGGTGATCCTGCTGTGGAGGGGGGATTGGACTAGATGGTCTTTTGAGGTCCTTTTCCAATCCCTAATGGTTCTGTGATATCAGCCTCTCAAAGGAAGGGGCTGTGTGCCTGGGCTCTCCCCCTGCTGTGCATTTGTGCCCAGGGGTGTCTGTGGTTGTGGCAGTGTGGTTGTGGCAAGTTGAGCTCAGGAGCTCCACAGCTACATGAGCAGCATCTGTAAGCTGGTAGTGAGGAAGCATTTAAATGCTGTTAAAGGGGAGGAAATCCAGTAGAGCAGTGGCACGGTGCTTGCTTGCAGAAGCACTCTGCTGTTTATCATCTTCTTGCCTCCTGCATGTTCTCACTCTGTGGAGAGGATTCGGTTCCAAAGCAGCCCCTGATCGTGTGTAGGAATCATAGAATCACTAGGGATTGGAAGGGACCCCAAAAGATCATCCAGTCCCTTGTGCATATTGGACTGGATGATCTTTCGAGGTCCCTTCCAATTCCTAGTGTTCTGTGAGTCTCACCAGTAGTGCCACTGCTTTTGCACATGCAGCTGACCTTTTTGAGCCAAGGGATATATTTAAGTCTTTCAGAGGCTCCTCCGGAGCCAAATAAGCTCAAGCTCAAGGAAAAACAGGATCTGCTGGGCTCCACCATCCCAGGTAAAAATAACTGAGTAAATAACCAGGAAATCTCTTAACTCTTAATGGAATAGCAGCTTTGGTGACTGGTTTTGGTTATCAGATTACACCCTGAAAATAACTTCTACGCTGTACTTGCAGTTGGCTGTAAAAGAAAAAGCACACAGCGTGTGCTAATTTTAACAAATAAGATTAGAGTTAATATGTAATCCCAGAGACCTTCTTCAGGCTATGGGGAAAAAAATAGCAGCAGTTAACTGTCACTAATCTCCTGTTTCTCGCGTTTGATTATGTAAGTTGTAGCACGAGAAGCACGCTGGCTGAGTGAGGAGTTAGTAGCTGGTTTGCTGCATCCTTGGGCTGAGGTGGTGCAGTAGCAACACTGAAGGAACAGTCGACGAACTGTTGGGTGGTGGTTGAGTCCCCATCCCTGGATGAGTTTAAAAGATGCTCAGGTGTAGTGTTGGGGGATCTGGTTTAGGGGTGAACTTGTGGAGTAGGGTTGATGGTTGGACTCAATGATCCCAAAGGTCATTTCCAACCTAAAGGCAAACAGGATCTTAGCTGTGTCAGGAGAAGTGTGGCCAGCAGGTCGAGGGAGGTGATTCTCTCCCTCTACTCCGCTCTGGTGAGACCACACCTGTGTCCAGTTCTTGATCCCTTCTTACAAGAAGGATGTGGACATGCTGGAGT
>VXBP01001942.1:0-60508 GCA_013400115.1 Rhinopomastus cyanomelas | reverse complement strand
GTTCAGCGTAGGGCAACAAAGATGATAAGAGAGGTGGAACACCTCCCTTATGAGGAGAGGTTGAGGGAGCTGGGCCTCTTTAGCTTGGAGAAGAGGAGACTGAGGGGTGACCTCATTAATGTCTACAAATATTTGAGGGGTGGGTGTCAGTAGGATGGCACTGGGCTTTTCTCGGTGTCATGTAGTGATAGGACAAGGGGCAATGGTTGTAAGCTGGAACATAGGAGGTTCCACATCAACCTGAGAAGGAACTTCTTTCGGTGAGGGTGACGGAGCACTGGAACAGGCTGCCCAGGGGGGTTGTGGAGTCTCCCTCACTGGAGATATTCAAGACCCGACTGGACGGGTTCCTGTGTGACTTGGTCTAGGTGATCCTGCTGTTGCGGGCGGATTGGACTAGATGATCTTTCGAGGTCCCTTCCGATCCGTAATGATTCTATGATTCTATGAACCCCTGGATTGTAATAAGCGCCAAGTCATTAAAAAGAAATGGCATTAATTTTATTATAAGGACAAAATCAATAAAGCAAAAGGACAGCGCTGGGTGCTTGACTCAGGTCAGAGGCACACCAATGGTTCTTTGTGAGCTCTCCATATAGTTAGCATTGCCTTAGGTTCATACATAAGCTTTAGGTTCCTGACACAATTAACGTACATGCTATAACTTCTATATATGGTCTTTACAGGATCCTCTGTTGGTGTTGGTGGTCTTTTGTGTCCTTTGAACTTTTTGTTTTCATGTATCCTTCATCCTCAAATCCTCCATCCTTGATTTTGCTGTCTGGCACCTCTGGAGTAGTCTTCAGTAGTCTTCTGCATTCTCCTAATGTTATCTGTTAACTCCTTCTTAGAAGTTAAAGGTTAGCAAAGCTGTATCCTGTTGTGGTGAAAAGCCAATTTTACAGATACCACTGCTCAATATTTTTTACATTATTAATAGTTTATTTAAGAGGGCTTTTCTGCTAAGCAGCATGGGTCCATTTCTATGCTCAATCAAGACTTGGGTCTTAAATATTAGTGTCTGTATCTGTACTACTCATGTCTGTGTTACTTTCCTTTGTAGGCATGCCTTCATTGAAGAGTTGTTGGTGTTGTTTTCCTTCTTAGCAAAAGGCAATTGTGAAAGACTTGTAAGCTGAATTTTGAATTGGATTCTCATAATTGTTCTGCAAAATGGCATTATCCTGCATTGCTGCATTAATCTTCCAGAAAAATTGTACTTTTCAGCTTTACAAGTATTTGGTGTTGATGAGCTTTCCCCACAATTAAATAGTTTCATGCTTTGCTGGTATTTGCCTTCTGTGTGTCCTGCACGCAAGAATTCCATTTTTCCTGTTGTTCATCGGCAGGAGAAAGCATCTTCCCTTTTACTAGTTTTCTCAGAGGTGCCAGATATTTTTAACCCTCTCACCTTCATACTTATTCTGCTTTGAACTCGTCAGCTCCCTTCCCCAGGCAGCCTAGTGATTCGCTACATGTGAAATCTTCCATTCTCTAGAGGCAAAGTGTGTTATGCAGCAACCTGCAGCAGGGGCATTGGGAGACAACATGAACACGGATCTCTCTGACCGTTTGGGCACTGTATCCTGTAGGATATTACTTTCATGGATGTAGAGATCTCAAAGATGTCATCAAGTTTATAAATAATAGAAAGGCTCATGTTTTTGGTTTATTAAGTATGTTTTGTATTCTGATACAACAAATAGGTTAAAAAGATGTCTCAGTTAAGCTGCTTTCAGCTGTACTGTGGTAGGATTTGCCAAACACTCTGATTTGGAAATGATACTGCAGTGAATTAGTGCGACTAGGAGTTGATAGTAGAGTGTGCACACACTGCTTACAGGAAGAGAGATGGAGGCTGTGGTACAATTAGCTTGTGACTGCTGTGTTCATTGTACATGTGTGCATTTGCATGTGGAGATGAAATTTCAAGTAACTTTGTTTAAAGTTTTGTTGTAACATCTTTTTGAATCCCAGGGCAAATGCCTTGATCTTACTTGTTAATACCTGTTTTTAAGAGTGAGATATGTTGCAGATAGGTTATTGACACCTACAGCTGGGATAGTGTCTGGCATGAGATCCAGTAAGAATTTGTAAGTCCATGAGGTGTTGCCAAAGATGATTCACTTGCTTAAGCAGAAGAGAGCAGATGGGAATTTGCTGACTTACTGTGATAAGAGAAATGTATGAAGTACTTTCTGCCCAGAAACATTTATAATGGAATTTCCACATTGGAAGGGCAGAAAGGAGAGGTTCTCAGCTCAACCAGCTTACATAAGCTTTCAGTATCAAATGTAATGCAATTTTTAACATTGATGGTGTTCTAACTCAAAATGCTTTTCTGTACCCTTGTCAGACAACAGATAGTAGTTCAAACTTGGACATAAGATTCTGTCTTTCTCTTAATCTCATGATGTGAGATTGAAACCTCTCTCCGTGCTCAATTCCTCAGAGGAAGAATGCGGTGAGAGATCAGGGTCCTGCCGGCGAGGGAAGACAATCGGCCACACCAATATGAGTGATAAAGATTGCTTCGTTTATTCAGCCCAAATAGCTCGCTTATATACAGTTTCAGTTAATTATGCCTACTAGTCACTTAATAATTGGCTAAGCCTAAAAGATCATATTTTCATATCGCCTCCTACTTGCCGTTACAGCTCCCAGATACCTCCTCATATCTCAGTCCAAGTTCCTTAAAGTTGTTTGCCGAAACTGCTCAAGGGTGAAGCGACCTCGAGTCTTGCAGATAGCAACGTCCATCCTGTTTATCTTGTTACATTTTGCTTTCACACAGCTGCTCCAGAGAATCGTGGCCTTGGCTCTCCAGCCATCCTGCAACAGAAGAAGTTTCTCAAAAATCTTTTTCTACTTAAGATTTAAAAGAGCTTTTGGCCAGTTTGCCTGATGAAATGATAGCACGTGCTTTCACAGACTTTGCACTTGTTGACTCAAGCAGTCTGGATTTTGTATATGGTACACAAGTAGAAAGTATGTACTTCTGATGCTTGAAAGATAACATTTATCACAGCGCACACAATGAGCGTAACTGATGTGTGGCCAGCCTGTCCAGCAGCTTTTCATGCTCATTTGGATTCATGGGATGGAAACTAAATTTTTCTGCTCTGCGCATTTGATGTTACAGCAAATCTAATTTCCACTTCAAGAGGACATGGAGATGTCTGGGCTGAACTGCTGTTTTAATTCTCCAGATTGACTCACCAGTGTCTCTGTTGAATTCCCAGGTGCTTTCACAGGTGCTTGATGGGAATGTGTATAATTTCCTGCCTGATGCTTCTCTAGATCTCCAGTTCTTAACAGCAAGACTGTTTGATACAAGGCCTAAGGTGTTGCTTGATGGAGTTCTGGTTTCTTGGTCAAACATGTTCCTTGATATTACTTTATCTTTTACATTTTGAACAACGAGACCCATTAAGGTCTAATCTGAGCTGTCCCTTGCCATCTTTGCCTTCTTACACAATGAGTGGAACTCATGCTATTTCTCCTGAGGTCTCTGCTTGTATAAAAGCTGATTGGAAATGTCACACAGGATGACAACATAGGGCTTTTGGTAGTTTTCAGTGTTCTAACAGAGTTTGTATTGCTCAGTGGGTTTTTGGTGTTGCTCTCTGATCCCATGCTGAAAGATACAGAGACTGTAGTACTTTACATCAGTCTCCATGTTTCCATCATTCCACTGTCCAGTTATGCAACTTCATAATATATAATATATGCCACAGAATTTTGGGATCTTGACCGTTACAGGTAAGAGTTCTGTATGAATTGCGTTAAAGTTCTAAAAGCTAAAAGTCTAAACCCAGTCAGATTTATGATCTGGTTATGATTTTTACAGGGATGGTCACAAGTTGTTGAGACACCTTGAGAAGTGCTGTGGTAGACATTCTGTTGCTGATCACTGAAGGTACTAGGAAGATAATCTAATTCCAGTCAGTGTTGTGGCGCTTGGAGGACAGATGAAAGCTTTATCCTTTATCTTGCTGTAGTCAAGACAGATCACTGCATTGGCCCTTCCTGAACTTCTTAAAAATTATGGGTTAGCTTTTAAATCTTCTCTCATTTATATTCACCAGCCTGAAGACAGAAAAAGCAAATCCTCTTTTTTCTGCTTATTTTGCTAAGTGTTAGTAGGGTGACAGTACTTCCTCAAAGGCAGTTTTGCTTTGAACATGCTTGAAAGCTCATGTGAAAAGGAACCAATGGCTGGGCAAATCAGTGCTCTGTAAAACTGTGTTGGTGGAAAGAAAAAGCGACTAAGACATATGTTAGGGGAGATTTGGCAAACCTTGGGTCTTAATTTCAGAGGAAGAATTTTCTTTTCTTGATACCACATTACCTGTTCATATAAGCCAATGCTATATGACCTATGTGGGAAGACAATTATCAGGTAAGTATTTAGTTGTTGTTTTGCTTTCACTTATGTAAATTAACACCTCTGAAACTTAACTTTGTAACCCTTCATAACATGTCCAAAGTGGTTCTGAAAATATTATTTTCATAGTTTTCTGGATACTATCACTCCAGTTGGAAGTTTAATATTGTACTTGTTTTTTAGTGGTGTATAATATTTACCATTTTTTCAGGCTGACTCATGAAAGGAAATGAAGTAGAATTGACCCTCCTATTTAAAAACAAATTTTCCCTAATATTACCTATGGAGTTCAGATTTTTACTCTAGGCTAAGTATTGGCAGGTGAGTGATGATATCCTCATCCTGTAGTAACAAATAAGAGAGCTGATCACAGAGTGTTTTCTTGGGAATGGTCTGATGTCTACAATCCAAACAGTTCTCCTGGATGTCTTGGTTTTATGACCAGAGATCATTATGCCATCTTACTTTGGTGGAAAGAAAAGTGGTCATTAGCACACTTCAAGTTTTAGGAGCTGTTTAAGAAGTGTGTGTTTCTTTCAGTGATGGAACGTTATGATGCCTGTTCTGAAGAATTCCCAGTACAGATACGTGACATTGCAACTGTCCATAGCTGCTGTGGTGAGCTCATACACAAATAAGCTCCTGATGTCCATGGAACTGTTTGAGCGATAACTTGCAAGCATGACTCCACGAGGCATGGTCTGACCTGTATTAAATCTTGGCTATTTTGGTTGGCTATATTTGCTCTATGCTGTTTGTTCAGGTGTTTTTAATATACAAATCTTCTAATTGAAGGTGTCAGAGGGACTGTTGCTGTAGAGCTTGGAGAATGATGTGATTGGGTAGGACTCGGTTCTCAGGAGCCAGCTTAATTACACGTTCTTCTTGCTGGGCAAACTGGAGAAGGGGAGGGTGTTCCTGGGTGCCAAAATCAGGCATAAAAGCGGCACCGATTGTGGAGTTGACCTCCTTCCAGCTCTAGGCAAGGCTAGATGTGATTTGCCTCTGGTGTTGTGGAATAAAAGCGTTGCAGGTCACTGGTGTATGGCGAATGAGCATTAACCTGAGGACAGTACAGTCAAAGTGCTTGCTCTGCAGCACAGCCATGGCTGCTGGTAGTTTTTAAGGTCTGAAGTTTCATTATATATTATCATTCCTAAACAGTAAATAAATTTGCCCTGGTGTTTCAATAAGGTGTGTTAGAGGTAACGTGTAATCCAGGTCTTCACTCTTGAATGCATAATCCAGTTTACTGTGAGAACCCTGTGCGTTTTAGCAGGTAAAACGCTGCAGGCTCACAAACACAATCAGGAGATTGCTGTGAAGGGGACTGCGGGAAGATAAGTACTTGATCTGTTTATTTAAATCAAAGTGTGACTTTTTGTGTAGGGGGTTACTGTTTCTCTCTAAAAAATCCTTGTGCAATAAAAAGATTCATACATAAGGTGCATAGGCTGAAATTCCCATTTAAAAACACCAGTTCCTTGTTGTTTTACAAAGAAACTTGCAAAGTCTTTGGGAAAAATAACAATATAACTGCTGCTTGTATTTGTAATGAAAGAAGAGAAATATTCATCCAGCAAAGATCTGTTCCACAGATACCCCCAAAAAATGGTATTACAAATACTTAAGTCCAATTATTATTTTTATCAATGATTCTATTATTATTTATGAGCCTGTAACACTGCTATTCTCCTCCTCCTCCTCCTTCCTCCTCCTTCCTCCTCCTTCCTCCTCCTTCTTTTTCTTCTTCCTTTGCAACTGATGATTCTGTGATTCTGTGACAACACATCTGGAACACTGATCTCCAAAGAGCACATAGTGCAGTGGTTCTTGGAAGAGGTGTAACTGGCTGAATCAGTTGCCTTAATTTTCAGAACAGTGTGGTCTATTTTCCTGGAAAATGTCCTTTGTTGTGATAGAAATCATGTGGCTAAAGTGGGGTTTGTGTTATGCAAGAGCTCAGGCTTCATGTGGTCATAACACCATCTAACTTTCCTATGTCCCCCAGAACTTGGATGAAGGAGAGGAAGCCTGGAGGAGGGAGCGCTCCCCACTGGTCAGCGTGGACTGGGTTAGGGATCAGCTATACAAATTGAACATTAACAAGTCCATGGGCCCTGATGAGATGCACCCAAGGGTGCTGAGAGAGCTGGATGATATTATTGCCCTCCCGCTATCTATTATCTTTGCCAAATCGTGGCAGACAGGAGAGGTGCCTGAGGACTGGAGGAGAGCCAATGTCACTCCAGTCTTCAAAAAGGGCAAGAAAGAAGTTCCGGGGAACTATAGACCAGTCAGCCTTACCTCCATCCCTGGAAAAATGATGGAGCGGCTCCTGCTGGAGGGCATCTCAAGACACTTGGAAGAGAAGAAGGTTATCAGGAGTAGTCAGCACGGATTTATGAAGGGGAAGTCCTGCTTGACTAACCTGATAGCATTCTATAATGCAATAACTGAATGGTTAGATTCAGGGAAACCAGTGGATGTGGTCTACCTTGACCTTAGCAAGGCCTTTGACACTGTCTCCCATGAAATTTTAGTGAGCAAGCTGAGGAGGTGTGGGATGGAAGAGCAGACAGTGAGGTGGGTTAGGAACTGGTTGCAGGATAGAGTTCAGAGGGTGGTGATCAATGGTGCCAGGTCCAGCTGGAGAGCTGTGACTAGTGGTGTCCCCCAGGGATCGGTGCTGGGACCGGTCTTGTTCAACATCTTCATCAATGACATTGATGAGGGCACAGAGTGTCTGCTCAGCAAGTTTGCCGACGACACCAAGCTGGGAGGTTTGGCTGATACGGCTGAGGGCTGTGCTGCCATCCAGAGAGACCTGGACAGACTGGAGGGCTGGGCACAGAGAAACCAGATGAGGTTCAACAGGGACAAGTGCAGAGTCCTGCATCTGGGGAGGAATAACAAACTCCACCAGTACAGGCTGGGAGGTGATCTACTGGAAAGCAGTCCTGTGGAGAGGGACCTGGGGGTCCTGGTGGACAACAGGTTAACCATGGCACAGCAATGTGCCCTGGTGGCCAAGAAGGCCAATGGGATCCTGGGGTGTATTAGGAGGAGTGTGTCCAGCAGATCGAGGGAAGTTCTTCTCCCCCTCTACTCTGCCCTGGTGAGGCCTCATCTTGAGTACTGTGTTCAGTTTTGGGCCCCCCAGTTTAAGAGGGACAAGGATCTACTGGAGAGGGTCCAGCGGAGGGCTACGAGGATGATTAGGGGACAGGAGGGCATGGCTTATGAGGAGAGGCTGAGGGACTTGGGGCTTTTTAGTCTGGAGAAGAGAAGACTTAGGGGAGATTTGATAAATGTTTATAAGTATCTGAAGGCTGGCCAGGAGCCGGGGGGACAGGCTCTTTTCACTTGCTCCCTGTGATAGGACAAGGAGCAATGGGTGTAAGCTGCAGCAGAGGAGGTTCTGCCTCAACACAAGGGGGAACTTCTTTACTGTGAGGGTCACGGAGCACTGGAACAGACTCCCCAGGGAGGTCGTGGAGTCTCCTTCTCTGGGGACTTTCAAGGCCCGCCTGGATGTGTTCCTCTGTGATCTGCGTTAGATAGTTTTGTCCTGCTCTGGCAGGGGGGTTGGACTCGATGATCTCTTGGGTCCCTTCCAACCCCTAACATCCTATGATCCTATGATCTAGCAAAAACCAGTTTGGAAATTGGTTACAAGTGTAAGGATACAAGTACAGCACGTACTCATTTAATTCATGAATACAGATCGATAGTTTGTGCTTGTGCCTTCGTTATAGGCTCCCCACCCCAGATTACAATTAAATGTGAGGCACAGTGGTCAGTGAAGTAAAGAAGTAAAACATAGTGTGGTACCTGAACTCTATGCTGAAGAAAGGTAACTGAGCCCTATTCCATTAATACCCTCTAGCACATCCTATGCTGTTCCAGTCACACGATTCAAGAGCAAGTGCCCAGGACCCCCAGCCTGAGCCTTTATATTCCCTTGTTTCAGGCAGTACATTTCAGTGCTTTTCCTCTGCTAATACCTGTACCTTATAGAAAATAAGGAAGATACTCCACAGTTTTCCCTGCTTTGGAATTGAAGCTTGCAGCAAGCAGAAGCTGACTTTATTCTGGAAGTTTTGCAGAAAATGCAGGTGTTATCCCTTCCTGTTCCCCTCCCACTCCCCTATGCAAATGTGGTTTCTCTACATATTTGGTGTATGCGTCTGGTGAGATTGTTGTTCATATAAGGTTTCTTGCACTTTAGTGCTTTTGAGATCGGGGATGTCATCGAACAGATGCTAATCCCACAGACTTCAGCACATGCCGTAAACCTCTGCTCATGAAAACTGCTCACTTGAACAAGGGCTTGCAGATTCAGTATCCTTACACTGAAAATTTACTTATTTCACTGTGTAGTCAGAAACCTGATGAAATAATGGGGAAAAAACTTGCAGTCAGAGTAGTCACATGGTTTGATGCCTGGGTAATTCACTGACTGGCTCTTTCCCAAAGACCAGTATAATCCCCAGTATAATTCCAATATAAGATCAGTATAATTCCCAAAGACCAGTGTGATTCTTTGTTGTCTGTTCTGTTTCTATGGAAACTTTCAGTTACTTTTTTATTAATCGTGTCTCAAAAAGCATTTG
Source organism: Rhinopomastus cyanomelas (assembly GCA_013400115.1). NCBI lineage: Eukaryota > Metazoa > Chordata > Aves > Bucerotiformes > Rhinopomastidae > Rhinopomastus > Rhinopomastus cyanomelas. The sequence goes on along the minus strand of VXBP01001942.1, from coordinate 51,505 downwards.
CTGTGTGAAGAATTAATGAACAGTGTTAAACCAAATTTTTCTCCTTTTTTACATTTACATTTTGTTATGATTGCTTCATGTAGAAGTTCTTCAGAAATGTGATGAGTTTAAACTCATGATATTTCGTTCTGGTTGCCTTACCTAAAAAAAACCCCAAACCCAAAACACCAACACTTGACCTGCTGTGCAAAACAGAACAGTTTCCGGAGGACAGCAGTCAGAGGTAACTGTATAGTTGTCAGAGTAAGTATTCATTTACTTTAATGTGTATATGAACACAAATTATTTCTAAATTATCACATGTATAGTCTAACAAAACAACTGTTTTGTGATATAAGTAAAAATTGCAGTTATTCTGGTAAGCTAGAGTTTCCATGGGCTCTACTGGAGCTGTGTGAGTTTTCTTCCTTTAACCTCACTGCGTGGTTGTTTGTTTCTACAGCCTGTTTCTTTGCTGAAATGGCTCTGGGTGACTCCTTCTTTCTGCACCTGTGGAAAATACTCTTTCTTTTCCTTACCTACCTTACTTCCTTCAGTGCTGGTTACTCTCTTTTGGGTTTGGGTTTTTACAGAGCACTCCAGATTTCTTGAATACATCACCTGTCTTACATTATTCCTGTTTTATAGGACAAATCTATGTCCTGTTTCTTGTGTCTCAGAGTGAAGAATGTGGAATGGGAAGCTACTCTTGGCTTGATGTTGCTGCACAAGTCAGTAGGTTTGACCTGGCTCCCTGACTTTACTTGTGTATCCGTTTTCACAGCTGCAGTGCCTCCTAGAACTAGTGGCAGAATTGGTTGGCACCCACACCTCAGTGGATTTGGAAATAGAGCAGGAGGAAGGAAACAGCCATATTTGTAACGATTACAGGGACTTAACACTGTGTCTGTACCTCAGAGAAGATTACATTCGGCCAGCACACAACCTCATTTAGGTATTACCTCATGCTTGTTGCATATTTAGTGCTGTCAGGGGACATGCGAAGCAGCAAAGCATGAGGAATCTTTGGCTTAAGCCCTGCTACTTGTTTGCAGCAAACCCATATGATTAACACGGCACAATATTTGCCTTGGTCTTCATCCCAGCTGAGCTTACTAGCAGTTTTAAGCATTGGAGGATCTTTGCCCATGGTTGAAGCACACACATGCTTTCTGAATGAGGGCCATAGTGGTTTTGTGAAGCTTGAATGGGGCATAGGGAATAAAAATGCGTGAAGGAACATTATAATCTCCTTCATTCTTCTGAGTTTGAAGAGACAAGACATATAGGAGGACTGGTGGAGGACTGCTCTGAGTCTGCTTGTTAGGATATACTAGTTATCAGAATGCTTGAGGAATAAAGATTTAAGACAGCTGTAGGAACAACTAAAGCTAATTAGGCCAGTGAGCATTACATTAGGACGTTCTGCATTCCTATTTAGTATTCATTTCCTATACTCAGCAAATAGCTCTTTAATACCACTTACAATGATTTGATGTTGCATTCAGATGTTTCTGGTGTATTTCAGAATTCTTGGTGCATCTGGCAGGAAGGGATGACATTTGATCTGTTTTAGAATGTCTTATCTTGGTGCATGCAATTTATTTGAGCTGTTCAAAAACCCCAAAAAACTCATTTCGTACCAAATAAATCCAACAAAATTCATCCATTTGTTTTCAGTGTGTGAATTTGCTGGGCACTTTAACAGGAGAGTTTAAGTCTGACATCTCTACAGGGGAGATGAAAATTCTTTGTGAAACTGAAAAGGGGAAGAACTTTTATATCTTTTAAAAATCAATAAGGCTTCTTGTGGGAGAGGGTTTGGGGAATGAGTGTTTTGTTTTGTGTATACTTTCCTATTAAAATAGAATCAAACTTGTGTAGAAATAGGTATTGTTGTTAACATTTGCTATGCAGCTGTTGATGGCTCCCTCAGTAGCAAAGAATTTTCAAATCTATTTGGGGAAAACAGTATGGCTTTGTCTTACATCAGGGTCCTTTCAGCTGAAAGAAACCAATTTGCCCAGTGTTATTTTGATCCTTTCTACCCTAAGGAATCATACTATTAAGCAGCATAATTATTTTTGGCTTAAAGTCTTGGTTTTCTAGCTGACATTTGAGTTTCAAACACTTTCTGGTTGTATTATCTATGATGTTTTATTGGTGTTGCGGTGTTTTGGATTGTGGTTGTATTTGTTGGGTTTTTCCCCACAGGGCTCCAACAGTATATGAAACATGGGGAAAACCTCAGAAACATTTAAACAAGGGTTTATGGAACAGATACCTTCTGCTTTGCTTCAGTTTGTCTGCCTTTATACTGAAATTGATGCCTAAGAGCTGAAGTCCTGTTGAAACTGAAGATTTTTCCCTGTTGAGTCCCTTTCCCCTTTACAACATGAAGCAACAAGTATGGGGATAAATACATAGGTCTGCATTTTGCCACAGAGGGTGAAATTGAAGTGAGAAGAAAGCTGCAGATCCTCCTCCTGTGGTTTGTCAGATGATCCATCACTGCATATTCATCAGAATTTCCTGTTCTGTAGGTCTCCTCGTGGGTACTTTGGACGTCATGCTGGACTCCAGTGCCAGAGTGGCACCATATCGGATCCTCTACCAAGCACCAGACTCCTTGATCTATTGGACTGTTGCCTGTGGTAAGGACAAACATACTGACGTGTGGAGCAAGAGAGTATGTATTTCTTGATTTGTCCGTTTAGACACCAAAACAGCCCATGCTGCAATCTCATTGGCCACCACACGCTGTCCGTGCAGTTTTCACAGCAATATTGTTGCTACCTCTTCTGCCGGTGGTTATGCCCTAAACAAAGACTGCGGCCTGTACTAATCGCCATACGTAAGCCAACTATCAACATTTATTCACATGGTAATCTTCCAATTGTCCTTGCTCTTACAACAAGGATTCCACATGTCATCTCTTTAACAGACTCCTAACTTCTAAGACTTCCAGTGCCACTTGATGTCCAAAGTGCTTATTTAATGAAGCTTCTGGTCACCTAACAGTGCCCTCTCATTCGTGCTCATTCTCCCTGTGTAATTTGGCATTTAGATTATTCTGGTGACTTTTCCTCTAGAGAGATCTTCTCTCTTGGGAAGGGGAGAAGGGATGATTGAAGGTTTGCCATAGATTTAATAATTCTAGCAGTTCAAAGCAGGCTCCATTCCCTATGAGCGTGTGATTTGTGTGTCTGGCAAAGGCAGCATCAAAGCTGTATCGTGTTCTGAATCTAGCAGGAAGATTTCTAATAGCTCATTTTAGCACAAGTATTGCTGGTTATGGCGCGGGGAAGCATTCAGTTGACTCAATATGAGTGGTAAAGCAATTTCCGCTTTATTATACCTAAACATTAGTTTATATAGAATTAGGCTTAACTGCGTGTTCTAAGCTTATTGGTTCTCAAGTCTATCGCTATATGATTGACATAACAATTCCAAGCATTTTATTGGTCAAAAGACCTGATACCATATGAACAATCAAACTCTGTTCTGACTACAAGTCACAAAAGCATCCTGTCTTAGCGCATTGGCCTTGCTCAATACAATGTTGCAAGACTTTTGCTGAGTCCTTGGCTTCATCCTTGGTCATAATCTCGTCGTCCATATTATCTTCAATGTTCAATCATCACACCAGCTGCTTCCCATGGCCTTCGTTCCCAGGCCTAATTCAATTCTAACTGTTCCTGCTCAAAGCCTGGATTGCACAGCGCCTCTATCAATCCATGTCCCTTTTCTCTTAGCCGCTCTGCAACAATTCCCCCTTTTTCTTTTTGTACAATCAAGGCTTTGGAGGCTAGTTTATCTACATTTCGCATTATAAGGTCCTTAAAGCATTGAAAAATACACGGCATAATTAACAATATGACTAAAAATACAAACAAAGCATAAACAAGCCCACTCTTATTCTGGATTTTACCCATTCCGTTAGCCTTCAACCATCAGTTTTAACTAAACTCCTTTATAGGGTCTCTTACAAACATCTATATCCTTCTATGTGTTATTACTAGTTAGCAATTGTTAGTAAATGTTAGTAGATAGTGATGTTATATGTAATTTGACCCAAACCAGGTTATTCTTAACCAATTACAGTTTATTAAATAAGAACCTACCTAGGGATAGCGCTGGGTGCCAGGACGGAGAAGGGTAAACACCGTCCTTCACGAACTCCTGCACACCGCAAATGGCTCAGGTCTCCTTTTATACCCCATCATTGGTCAATTAGAAAAACAGCGCTGGCTTCTCACTGGGCTAGGTGTCCTCTTTGAAAAGAAGCCGGCACATCATTGGACGGTTCTTAATGAACTTGGGATTTTCATTGTTGTTAGGGTCCTTCCTGTTGTAGCATGGTCTCTTCAGGTGTCTTAGAAGATGCCTCGAGTGTGAGGGTCCTTTGGTCTCCTTAGGTGTCTGGGAAGACGCCTTTCCAAAGTGGCGTAGCAAAGAGGACTTAATAGTAGTAATACAACAACACTAAAAACAAAGTACATGAATCACCAAAATACATATAACAGTGAACTATTAGCAAAAATACCAAGTTTTGTCATCCTGTCTGGTGCCTCGGCTTCTGCAAAGTTTTGCATCCACTTCAATAGCACTGCTATAAATTTCAAAGCTCTGCAATTCACTTGCTAGTCATAGATTTTTCTTTTTCCTTTCTTACTCCCACAGTGAAAGCAGTGTTTATCTTCTGCCTGTAGCACCCTTGCAGATAGGAAAACAAACACGGCACAACAGTACTACAACCCAATATTAGCAATCCAATTTCATCAGTCCAATTAGCATTAAATCGTTGGGCTAATCAAGTGAAACTTACAGAACCTTAGGGATAGGAAAATACTTTTACCAGAATGTCTAAACAATAGTTCCCAGGCATAGCAACCATGTAACAGTATGATCAGAAAACCTCAGGCGATACATGCCTTCGAACTTCTCACACTCACGGTGCTGATCCAACAGTAGAATGTCAGTGGCAACAGGGTCAGGTGTGAAACAGAGGCAGGGGGTTTGAGCTCCGCCCTGTCCCCTGATGATGTCGTAGGGAGAGGCAGGCAGAGGGGTGGAGATGCCGAGGTGGAGGGCTGGCTCTTAGCTGTATTCCCCGCCCGCTGGGCTGGCTGTTCGAGCTGGGGGCGTGCTTTGCCAGCAGTACCACCCGCGGTTACGTCAGTCTCTTTCTCTGCCTCCCTCTCTGGGTGCGCATTCACTTCCGCGTTGTTGTCAGTCGCGGCTGAGACTGCGGTAGAGGCAACCTCCGCCCGCTGCGCTCGCAGCACCGGCTCCTTGCTGTCAGTCGCGGCCGGTCGCGGTGGAGCATCCTCTGCACCCCTTGCCCGCGGACGGACGGACGGAGCCAGCTGCCCCCTCTGTCTCCNACCTCCGCCCGCTGCGCTCGCACATCCAAGCAAAATACCGCGCCACCCCCTCTCCAGGGCGGCGGCAATTGTCTTTATCGCTGCAGTTATCACCGAGGTGTGAATTGCCGTCTAAATCGCCGCTTTCAGCAATCAATCCCGACCCCTTTGCCGCTTCAAAGTCATTTGCTGCTGCCACGTCCCTAGCTACAGCTTGCCAGTTAATTCTCACAAACCTGGACAGCCCAGGCTTTCCTCCACTCCCAAGCTGTTTTCCTTTCAGCTCTCCCTCAAAATCTCCCTGGGAGATAAGACGCTCTGCCATCCTTGCCATTCTCTTTTTCTCCCGAGCCACCCACCGCTTCACTAGTTGAACCCACAGATTCCTGCATTTCCACATCTCGATCTCTGGGTAACAGTGGGGCTGGGGCTGTCGGCACTACCCCACTGTCGTCAGACCACCCCTTCGCTACTCGGAGGTGATGGCAGTGGAGAATCTTGTAAGCATTCTGCAGACCGAGGGGGCTTCACCATGATCGGTCCTCCGGTTGATGGTGTTGGTATATATTCCACCCCCCGACAGTGAGGACCCCAGCTGTGCCGCTATGATGCGGATCGAGCTGTCGCGTTACAACTGCGGCCAGCTCCTTTTCCTCATATTTTTGAATACAGTTTATAGTGTCTCTCCACGGCTTCATTAACTTTTTCGCCACCTTATAATCGTCAACAACCACATTCCAGAGACAGTCCCCGTAATTCCTCCATTCCTTCTCTTCAAAATACTGTTCTGATTCATTAAAGAACCCCTTTGCTGCTCTGAAGGCTAGAAGCCCTGACAGCTGCTTAATGGGAAATTGAACCCCATGCTTTTCTAAAAAGCTTTGTAATAAAGATAGGGCTACCTCTTTATCCATTGTGTACCAAAATCCGCGTCTCTCCGCATCGCGTCTCTCCGCGATGTGCACCGAAACCATGTCTAACCACAAAAAAAGTATTTCTTAGTACTTGTGGTAGAATCAGACCTGAAAGGAGACACTGATTTTAAAAGCGATTTTCCCTTGTACACCTTACTAGTCCAAACTTACCGAAGATTTAAAACTTCTTTAATGTTGTCTTTAATGGCAGCTAATGGGAAAAACTGATGACAAGTTGCTTTGTACCATCAGCTACTCTGCTGTGACCGTAAGTAATAGGACCTTGCTTGTCAGATTTCTATTGATCTCAATCATGAGAAAGAGGGGTAAAAGTACTTGCTGGTGTGGTTTTTTTACAGTGCTCATGCACAAGCAGAGGTAGTTGCAAAGTGCACTTGCCATCCCTTCTTCCCTTCATTCAAATTTCAGTGAGCAGCAATTAGTCAGCACCTCTATTCCTTAAAGCTGCAAGGCAGCAATCAGCGTCACAAGTTTTCTTACTGTTTGCAGACTCCCTTCCAAAGAAAATGACAGGATTTACAGGATCTTTTTGCATTACACCTATAGATAATTCTTATAATGTTACACCTGCAGTTTTGTGTCCTCACATTACCGGGGGCACAAACTGAAGGCAGATGTGTCATGGCTTCAGAATAAATAAATGTACCATACATGAAGGAATTTATGCTGCTACTGAAAAGTGAGGGGTTTGTTTCTCTTCTGTGACAGATACTGCAGGTTTTGTGTATAAATACAGTACTGTTTACATTTAAGCTAGTTTTAATAAACATGTTCTTTGGTGATGAATACACCAATAGAAATTGCTAAAGTAGCTGATGTGTATGTCTGTGCTTACATTTTGTGAAGTGAATTTTTAGACTCGTAGCTTCTTGCTGGTTGATTGACATCACAATTTTTGTTAAGTTGCGAGACTGCACTGTCTTAGCCTCGACACCTAGGGGGAATGGTGTGGCTGTCCCAGCGAGGTAAAATTTTACAGGGAGCAAATCATTCATCTATGCAACCTTGTAGCTGACCAGCTCAGTGTTGCCTGTGGCTCTTGGTGCACAGAAAGAACCCAAGAACTGTGTTTAGAATTTTTGAGGAGGTAATTTATTATAGTCGATGGGCACATGGGGACTCTTGCCGCCACAGGTATGTGCACTAAGCTGGCCACAAATAAACGATTATATGTTGTACAGTAATACATATTTATTAGATTTCCCAATATGCCTAATACATAGTAATGATCTGCCTGCTCCACATGTAAATTAAGTCTCCTCCCTTTGAAGAGACACTTGTGCAAATGCTGTCTGCTGGTCAGCATTCCTTATCTTAGAGGTAGAGTCTTCTGGTCAGCATTCCAGAGCACCAGCCATCTGCTTCCTTATGTTTGAGAATGGGACCTCCACAGTGAATAGAATCTGGCTTGTTATATTGTTCAAGGCCTGTTTGCCTTCTTGCTGGAGGCAGCTGTTTTCCCAGTTTCACTCGTCCCTTTACTCACTCTCTGCTGTTATTATGTTATGAATGTGTAACTAAAGTAGTTCCTCCTGAACAGATAAGGAGTGTTACCATTACACAGGCTACTAAGAGATTTGGCTGCATTTAGCCCTGTGACACTTGTCCTGCATTGTACAGCTGTACCTTCATGTTCACTAGAGGTAGATTGCTTGTTATTTGTTACTTGTAATCTCTTATTTTTACAGAAATGTGTCATATTCCGCCCTAATGTCTATAAAGCAATAATCTCCATCTGCATGAAGTAGCTATCCAGAGTGACTAGAAGAATAGCAGAATCATAGAATCATTAGGGACCTTGAAAGTTCTAGTCCAATCCCACTGCAACAGCAGGATCACCTAGACCAAGTCACACAGGAACACATTCAGGTGGGTCTTAAACATCTCCAGTGAGGGAGACTCCAGAACCTCCCTGGGCTGCTTATGTGGAACCTCCAGTGTTCCAGCTTACAATCACTGACACTCGTCCTATCACTACATGACATTGAGAAGACTCTGGCTCCATCCTCCTGATACCAAACCTTCATATATTTATAGATGTTAATGAGGTCACCCCTCAGTTTCCTCCAAGCTAAAGAGACCCAGCTCCTTCAGCCTTTTCCTCATAAGGGAGGGGGCTCCAATTCCTTCATCATCCTTGTTGCCCTACGCTGGACTCTCTCCAGCAGTTCCCCTTGAGCTGAGGGGCCCGCAACTGGACACAACACTCCAGATGTGGTCTCACCAGGGCAGAGTAGAGGGGGAGAAGAACCTCTCTTGATCTGCTAACCACTCCTGTTTTGATCCACCCCAGGATGCTATTGGCCCTCTTGGCCACAAGAGCACACTGCTGGCTCATGGTCATCCTGCTGTCCACCAGGACCCCCAGGTCCCTTTCTCCTACACTACGCTCCAACAGGTCAGTCCCCAGCCTATACTGGCACCTGGGGTTGTTCTTGCCCAGATGCAAGACTCTACACTTACCCTTGTTATACTTCACTAAATTTCTCCCTGCCCAGCTCTCCAGCCTGTCCAGGTCTCGCTGAATGGTAGCACAGTCTGCAGGTGTATTGGTAACACCACCCAGCTTTGTGTCATCAGCAAACTTGCTGACAGTGCACCCTAATCCCTCATCCAAGTCATCAATGAATAGATTGAATAGGACTGGTCCCAGCACCGATCCCTGGGGCACTCCACTAGATGCAGGCCTTCAACCAGACCCTGTCCCATAGAGCACCACTCTTTGGCTTCTATCCTGCAGCCAGTTCACCATCCACCTCACTACCCAATCATCTAGACCACACTGCCTCAGTTTGTCTGCGAGGATGCTATGTGAGACTGTGTCAAATGCCTTACTCAAGTCAAGATAGACCACATCCACGGCTCTGCCATCATCTATCCACTTGGTTATGCCCTCATCAAAGGCTATCAGGTTGGTCAAGCACAACTTTCCCTTTGTGAAGCCATGCTGACCGTCCCTAATGACCCTCCTGTCCTTGATGTGCCTGGAGACAGCCTCTAGAACAAATTGTTCCATCGCCTTTCCTGGGATGGAGGTGCGGCTGACCGGCCTATAATTACCTGGGTCTTCCTTCTTTCCCTTTTTGAAGATTGGAGTGACATCTGCTATCTTCCAGTCCCTAGGCACCTCTTCTAATCTGCATGACTTGGCAAAGATGATGGAGAGTGGCTTAGCAACGACTTGCACCATCTCCCTTAGCACGTGTGCGTGCATTCCATCTGGGGCCATAGATTTGTGTACATCNACAAATTGTTCCATCGCCTTTCCTGGGATGGAGGTGCGGCTGACCGGCCTATAATTACCTGGGTCTTCCTTCTTTCCCTTTTTGAAGATTGGAGTGACATCTGCTATCTTCCAGTCCCTAGGCACCTCTTCTAATCTGCATGACTTGGCAAAGATGATGGAGAGTGGCTTAGCAACGACTTGCACCATCTCCCTTAGCACGTGTGCGTGCATTCCATCTGGGGCCATAGATTTGTGTACATCCTAACCCTAACCCAGTCCTCATCAACCAAGGCAGGCGCTTCTCTTGCCTACACTTCCTCTGGAGTCTCAGTAGTCTGGGCCTTGATATCAAGACAGCCCCGAGAAGTATAGACAGAGGTAAAGAAGGTGTTCAGTATCTCTGCTTTCTCTGTATCCTCTGTCTCCAGGGCACCAACCTCATTCAGCAGAGGCCCTACGTTGCCTCTAGTTTTAGTTTTACCTGCAACCTATTTGAAGAAGCCCTTTTTGTTGCCCTTGACCTCTCTTGCAAGGTTTAATTCTAAGGAGGCCTTGGCTTTTCTAGTTGCATCCCTACATTCTCTCACCAGAGCCTTCTAATCACCCCAAGTGGCCATCCCCTCCTTCTATGACCTATAGGCTTTCTTACTCTTTTTCAGTTTGCCTAGCAGCTCCCTTTTTAACCACGCAGGTCTTTTGGCTCCCTTCCTGGCTATTTCCTGTGTGGATTGAGACACAACCCAGTTTCACATTCAGACCTTCCTCAGTGAATATGGACTGTTTATTTGCTGAAAACACTTAGCTAAAAGTAATGGCTTTGTCATCATTCCCTCAACAAATTTTTTTGGGGGGAAAGCTTATTTTCTAAATACTTGAATCTGTTCATCATTCACACAGAATCACAGAATATTAGGAATTGGAAGGGGCCTTGAAAGGTCATCTGGTCCAATCCCCCCACCACAGCAGGATCACCTAGACCAAGTCGCACAGGAACACATCCAGGCGGGTTTTAAACGTCTCCAGAGAAGGGGACTCTGCAGCTTCCCTGAACAGCCTGTTCCAGTGCTCCATCACCCTCACTGTGAAGAAGTTCCTTCAGATATTTATGTGGAACCTCCTGTGTTCCACCTTACACCCATTGCCCCTTGTCCTGTTATTGTTTGCCGCTGAGAAGAGCCTGGCTTCATCCTCCTGACACCCACCCTTCACATATTTATAGAAATTAATGAGGTCCCCCCTCAGTCTCCTCCAAGCTAAAGAGACCCAGCTCCCTCAGCCTTTCTTCATAAGGGAGCTGTTCTAGTTCCTTCATCATCAGGGCAAGCACAGGGAGTAGAGAGTTCCTGAAGAGCTCCAACAGCTATACTCTCAAAGATGTTGAGAATGGGGTCAAAATGGAAGTTGTATTTGTTACAATCTCTCAAGAAGTTTTCTTGTTCCTCTTCTGTACTGCTTTACAGACTAAATGTGTGCTGCTTCCTCTGATCAAAGATATTTCACCTGACCCCGTTTGGTCTCCTTTGCAAACTGGGGTCATGGAATTTTATTCTTTCATCATTGAAGAAACCACATTTGACAACAGTCTTCCCCTGAACGGATACAGCATTTGTTAGAGGTCTTTCAGCACGGTAATTTGAGGATGTGAAATTGTAGTAGACTTGCCAGGAAAATTGTTCTTCTCAGCTTTTACTCTTGAAATTGTATCATTTCATAATCTATAGCTGTATATAATAATGAAGCATTGGGAACCCATGGTAGAATACGCAGCTGTTGGGGTTTTATTGACAGTTTCTAACAGTATAGGTAATATCACTGTAACTGCTTAAAGTGATGTTGGATAACTCAGACTTAACGTGTTTAGAATTCTAAATATAGGGGCAATTTGCTCATTGTAAGTAGTTTGTGTTTCTCACAGAATAATCTAAAGACTGCCACCTGTTTATTATTACATTAGAGACTGTGGGATAAAATTTCCAGCTGCATCCCCAGTTACTGGAAAATTTATTATGGTCTTTTGTTTATGATTAGGAGGGCACTGACATGGGTGAATTATCAATGTTGTGACTTTGGGGGTTTTTTTTATATACAGGTTGCTCAAGGAAGGAAATCACTGAACACTGGGAATGGCTGGAACAGAATCTGTTGCAAACTCTTTCTGTCTTTGAAAGTGAGAATGACATAAATACATTTGTCAGAGGAAAAATACAGGTAGTTAAATGTATTATAAATGCTATTAATGATAAGTGTGACTGTGAAAGGAAAACTGCCATGAGTTCTAAACAAATTTATCCTCATAGTCCCCAGGCTACTCCATCTTTTTAAGGAAAAACAGATTCTGTTGACAGTTTTCTATGAAGCTGCTTTTCCAGTGCAAAGCTTGAATTGTTTTTTTTATGCTCTCATTGTATAATGTCTCCTTACCCTTTGCTGTGTAGATAAATCTTGTGAAGTTTGCTTTTACGTGTCATATCAGCGCTCAGGGTTGCTGGCTGATTGTTTTTTGTTGTTTGATTGCTTTTAATTTGTTTGGGGATTTTTTGTTGGTTTTACCCAAGTCTCTTTTTATAGGAGGGGTAGTAGCTGTACTGGTGAACAGTATGTTATCCATAAAAAGAATTATCTAAAAATAATAAATATATTACATTGTAGCTATGTAAATGAAGATTGATTGTAAGCAAAACTAGTATACTTGTTTGGTGTTTAGTCTAAGCATTGGATCTTTTTTCATGCAGTAAGTCAGCTGTCTTAAGAACTCCCTAGATCTTTGTGGTTTTGTTGTGAATCTGGTATGAAGGCCATAAATCATGGAAACATCTTATGTGAGAAGACATCTGTCTTGTGAAATACAATCCTGTGAGGAAACTGTTCTGTTTTAGGCATGGACAAATATTAAATGTGAATGATGGTTCAATTTTATACTCCACTTTCCATGTAAATATGGAGTAGTTTGAAGGCAGCAAGTAACCTTTTATAACTTTACCTAGAGAAGGCAATAGGGAAAATATGTAAAAGAGGTTAGGAAAATAAGTGAATAGACCAGAACTGCAGTATACAACAGAAGGAACCAAAGTCTTTGAGGTATCAAAAAGCTTTGCACCACATTTCTGTCACTTCAACTTTGAGTGAGATCTGCACCTGAAAGTGTGAATGGTATTTCCATCCTGCTAGTTAGTCTAATAGGTTATATTGCTTTTTTCTCTTTGATTTTGCTCAAGGTCCTCTAAGAGGGGTTGTAAAAGTAGTTTGCTATTCATTAGGGACAGCAACAGATCTCTTTTTCTTTTTTTTCTTCCTTTCAGAAAAAAAAAAATCTGGTAAAATCTTATTCCTGTCTCCTTAGAGATCAGTTATGTGGAAGGGGAAAATATTACAAATGGTAGGTTTGTTCTAGAGTTGTTAGGAGTATTTGGGATAGGTTAGTTTATTTCAAAGAAGGTACCAGCAGTAAGTTGGTGATTGGTTGCTTTGGATATAGGCATGGTAAGCAGCAAGGTCATCAGAAAAAGAGCCTTGAATAAAGTCAAGATAAGCAAAACAATGTGGAGAATAATAATAGGGAAGTAAAAGACTTTCTTGACGTTGCAGTAACTGTTGTGGCCTCTGGCCCAGCCAGCAATGGTAATGTGGGTATCTGATACCCTGCGGCAACTAATGTGCTGTGTGCTTCTTTCATTCCCTGCTAGGGTATCATCGCTGAACACAACAAAATCAATGGCATCAAGGAGGATGATGACACAGAAAAATTTAAGGAAGCGATAGTGAAATTTCATAAGTTGTTTGGAATGCCAGAAGAAGAGAAATTAGTGAACTACTACTCCTGCAGTTACTGGAAGGGGAAGGTTCCCCGTCAGGGCTGGATGTATCTCAGCATTAATCACCTTTGCTTTTATTCTTTCCTCATGGGCAGGGAAGGTATGCTTAACAGTGGAACAGTGATCGTTGCAGCTAAGAATTGTTAGGAAACCTTCTCTTCGCTTGTTGAATGTGTGAGGATGCAAAAGCAGTTCCCTGATTGTCTCAACCATTCTCTTGTTTATGTTTTTCTGAGTAGTTCTCTGTAAAACCAGTTATTGTGCATAGGCAAAGACTGTGCCCAAAAGGGAATAGGGGTGTGGTCATGGTTCTGACTCCTACTGCTCTTTGGACTGCTCTGGTAGTCTTTGCAAACTCAGGTGCCATGTGTACTCTTGTATAACATTGGAGCATCTCAAAAGGGTTAGAGGAGATACAGCAGAGGTCCTCAAACTTTTTAAACAGGGGACTGGTTCACTGTCCCTAAGACACTGTCGGGGGCCAAGCTATAGTTTGTCAAAAAATGAACGAATTCCTATGCATACTGCACATACTTGATTTGTAGTAGTGCACAAAAAACCAGGAAAAAGAATGCAATATTTAAAATTAAGAACAATTGTAACCAACAAAAACAAATAATATTTCAATGTAGACTATGGGCCTGCTTTTGGCTAATGAGATAGTCAATGTTAGGTTCCATATTTGTCACTGCTAGCAAGTGATGCAAGCGTTCATCAGTTAGTCCCGCTGGTACTGGATGGTTTGTGCTGCCTGGCTTGTCCTGCCTGGGAGCTGGAGGGAGGAAGGGAGAGACGGGGGAGCCGCCCTCCTCAGCCCAGCGGCGCAGTTGGCAGGAAGTCATCTGCAGCTGCTCGGTTCCGCCCCCAACCCCCTGTGAGGGCGGGGAGGGTGGGGGGTTTTTGTAAATACTGGAGGGCCGCATTGGAGACTGGGGGTCTGTATCCAGCCCACGGGCCGGCGTTTGAGTACCCCTGAAATACAGGATCAAAACCAGACTGCAACCAGTCTGCTCTAGAAAGAGTTAATTCCAAGCAGTGTGGATGTCAACAAATCATCAGTACTTGGTTATGGGCAATGGATCGTGCCATGCCTTCCTATTTAGCTGTAGAAATACATACCCTAAGGAAAGACAGGAAGCATTTATTTATTTATTTATTTATTGCAAAATAAAGTGTAGATTTAGTCCCTGTTTTAAGGAAATAACCTGTAGTGATGTTGTAAAAAAGCCAAGGTTCTGTCATTACTGTAATATTTGAAACTTTTTAGTGTGTTTGGACTGTTTCTTTATATCCATAGGAAAAGAGGACATCAGAGTCTGAGCAAGTGCTGAAGCAATGATCAATAACATTTGCTCATCTAGCTCTGTAGCGCTTTTCTGTGGCAATTAGTACAGAAGGAAATGAAATTTAAACTCTTATCAGTCAGGTGACCATAGTTTGTAGAAGCTGAGTCTCTTTATTTATGCTGTACTCCCAGCTTCTGAACGTGCAAGAACACTTCAGCTGAATACAGTTTATAGGAGAAGGAAGGTAAATGCTTTTGAACATGGTAATTATTTTTACTGAGATTTTTTGTTTGTTTGTTTGCTTCTGTTCAGCGAAGTTAGTTATCCGCTGGGTGGATATCACTCAGCTTGAGAAGAATGCTACACTGCTCTTCCCTGACATGATCAAAGTGAGCACAAGGTCAAGTGAACATTTCTTCTCAGTGTTCCTTAATATCAGTGAGACATTTAAGCTAATGGAGCAGCTTGCCAATATAGCTATGCGACAGCTTTTGGACAATGAAGGATTTGAACAAGACAGGTCATTACCCAAATTGAAAAAGAAATCTCCCAAAAAAGTGTCTGCACTAAAACGGTAGGTAGCACTGGCCCTGAGCCGTTTGTTTTTCCTCAGTCCTTTTAGTTTTCTTTTTTGTACAAAACTTTTCTAGTGTTGCTGCCATGTACCCTTTCTCCAAAAGGAACGACTGACTCCAGCAATCTCAAATGGTAATTATTTTAAATATCATTACTTGGTCTTCTGCTGAAGTAGGGAAAGGAAAACATTTGAGTGTAAGGACATTGCAGAGAGATGAAAAAACATACATGAAGTGAGAAGTGTTATTAAGTAATGTGCCTAACATTCATACTTGGTCTTATAACTGGAATTGAAAAATGACTGTAGATGATGAAATTTATCTAGAATTTGTTTTAGGTAACAGGCTTTAAAAGTAGCATCAAATGCTAAGGGATGAAAAAATACTCAAAACACTTCTGAATCTTTACAGATATTTCATGACTCAGCATTTTCTTGACATTTTTATTATATAACACTATATGTTGATAATACTAGTGAACCATTCAGAATTATAACCTGTGCTCATTTATGTTTCTCATTACTTAAATACATCCATCATGAATTATATGACTTAGTCTTTCTAACTGTGTTAGTGTTTTGCACTGAATCCATTAGCAAGACTAAGTCTTGACAATTTGAAACTCTGGACCTAGGAGTTCCATCGTATTACTAAATACGTCTTGAAGAAGCATTTTTAGTATAATACTAAATGGAGTTGTGTGCTAATAAATGGATTCTCTATAGCTATTCTCAGAAGGTAGGGCTGCCTCTGAAAAAACCTCTTCCTGCTGAGAAGTCGGGATATGCAAACTCTTTGCACTGTTTTGCTGTACATTCCAAGCTTCACTGAAGTTGTACACTGCAGGAAACTTGCAATGATTTGTATAAAATGTATTATGTTTTTTCTTAAAAAAAACCCCAAGCAACCACAAAGCATTCTGTGGGTTTGTTTCAGGGATCTTGATGCCAGAGCAAAGAGTGAGAGGTACCGTGCATTGTTTCGACTTCCCAAGGATGAGAAATTAGATGGACACACAGACTGCACTCTCTGGACTCCGTTCAACAAAATGCATATTTTGGGTCAAATGTTTGTTTCTACTAACTACATTTGCTTCACTAGTAAAGAGGAGAATTTGTGCAGCCTTATTATCCCTCTTCGAGAGGTAAGTATTTGTATTTGTAAATCTGTAGGGCAAATAATAAAGCAGTATCCTGTTGGAGATTGCATACTAGCTTTGTCATTTTCATTACTAAAGAAATACTTTTTCCCATGTCTTTAATCTCTTTTGAACTAGCTATTCTAATGTGTTCTAAGTGATATTTAATCACTCTGTACCCTAATTCAGAGTTCCTGCTACTAAAATTCTCAAAGAAAGAATTTACAATCTTCGCATGTCCTTCCTTCCTGTCCCATAATTTATAATTCTACTTACATTCTCACAGTACATTTTTTTTTGTGCCTCACAGAGAAGGGCAAATGATAAAACTTCCTAGATTGATGAGTGGAACTTCTCTTAAAGAACCTGTCAGATAAGGGATGCTTTTGTCAGATATAAAAAATGTTCATAATCCTAAAGATTTGAATTATCTGTTTACAACTCTGTTTGATTATTCCTATATGTGGGAAATAGTTGTCAATACTTTATAAGTTAGTGTCAACACTTCACAAAACCTTTTTAAAGCTGGGTGCTTAAATCAATAAAAAGAGTTTAAGTTAGAGACAGGGTTTTTTGTGATCACTGGGTTGGTGGATTAATGGAAAAATGTGTAAAGTAAGTCTTGACAATGGTAGCAAAGCTGATGTAACCAAGGACATCTTGGCTTGAATGAAGCATTGTGTAATATTTCTAGGCAGTGTTTTCTACCACAAATCATTAGGAGTAAAACAAATGGTATTTTTGTTTTGGAAACTCTGATGTACAACTTCTCCACAGTGTGTTGCAATGTTAATTGAGTTGAGACAATGATTATGGTCATACTGTTTGGCTGGAGCTTCAAGGGATCAGTGGTCTTCCAGGTGAAGCGGTGAAGGAGGAAAACAAAGTCTGCATTTTGTCAGGGCCTCTTTTCCTGGATCACAGAATGTTAGAGGTTGGAAGGGACCTGAAAGATCATCTAAGTCCAACCCCCCCTGCTGGAGCAGGATAAGCCTACAGTACTGTGTCAAGATACGCTGTCCTACATGGGGCTCAAACCCATGATCCCAGAAATTCAGAGTCCCATGCTGTACCAACTGAGACAACCAGATGCACATTCACCACCTGCTTTTGATAATCACAGCTGCAGCAGCACGGAATTTAAAGCAGCTCTTGAGCATGAAGAGAAAGAAATAGCTAAAGGAGTAAATGATTTTGTGTGAGCAGGTTAAGTCTCAGCGTCAGCAAGGAGAACAGTAACACACTGGGTTGTGCTGGTCCTCAGAAAAACTAATCATTACCCTTAATAATTGAAGGGATGATTTCTATTTAATTCAGTTTTGTGTCAGACCCTAATCTAACTGAATTATTCCATGGTGTCCTGGAGATGTTTCAGAACTGATGATCAGAAAAGATTTTTCAGTCACTGACTGCACTGCTCACTGCACCCAGTAGGTGCAGTCTTCAAGATCAGCACTTCAGATACGTCTGTGTCTGCTTGAGCAGAAAGTAAGTGGATATTGGCACTCACTACAGCCAAGCATGCCTGCTGTAATGTCAGACCTGCGTGTCTACAGCAACATTTCTGTCTTTTGTGCTGATCATGCTCAAATAGTTTTAAGTGGAATAGAAAACTGGCATAGGAAGATATTTCAGCTGATTTCAATATGCTATTAAGTAATGGCCTTTAAGTTATTCAATAACTAACACATTTGTAGTTAACAGAAAAAGGATGAAAAGACAGAGAACTGACTTAGAACCTGAGCTGTGTAGTCTTTAAATACATCTTCACGGAAGTGTGCAAAAATTGGTTATCCTGTCCTTTTAGCTTTAGAGACATGTCAGTAGTATAGTGCACTGTGTTTTAGCATTGATCTTGGCTTTAAAAAGGGTTAGAAAAAAGGGTAAGAATAAGGTCCTAGTCAACTGAAATGTTCTCATTTCTGAAGATAGTAAGATTAGTTCTCATTGTGTAGGAAATAGTTTAAAGTTATAAAAGCAATGGTTAAAAATGCTTACGGTTGTGATTTGTATTTTGCTCAGTGTGTGAACTGCAGAAACCTGATTGGTTCATTGTTTGTCAGGCTAATATTTGGTAAAGTTTAGACAGCTGATGTGTAATTCATCCACAGTGTATGACTTACCCCTGAATTTTCTCTGTGTTAATATGCTTTACCAAGAGCTCAGGGAGCTAGTGCCCTGTACTCAGTAGACTCTGGCGAGTACTCGTTACAGGTTGGAGTTCTGTTAGATTAGTGACATTTCACTAACAACTGAAGGCTGAACAGAAACTACCACCTCACAGAGTTAAACATATTTCTTTGTAAGGAAATCCCTTTGCAGGTTTCTGTGTACAGTGAAAATAAAGTTGCAGTATCAGTTCTTATCATAGTATGCAACTGTAATATAGTAGAACATGTTATCCCAAAGATGGCAGTTACAGGTCCTTATCCGGTTCCCCACACGCTCCACCAGGGTCGCCATTATGTCATGGGTTAGAGACCTCAACTGCATTTCAACCAAGAGCTTTTAGCTAAACCATCGGATGCAAAGGGAGGGTTTAACAAACCCACTGATGGATCTGCAGGTAGTGAAACAACTGACTCAATTTGGGAAAGAAAGGCACCAAGACATTTTAATTTACTCCACCACACATCATAGACAAACCCCACACGAGACACACACAGACTTTTGTCACACTGTCCAGAGCATCTTCATTGCAGACAGTTCCTAGTTCTCTCTGAAATCACAGTGGTCATTCAGCTTCAGTCTTGATCTTCATGGTTCAGAATTCTCTCAGTCTCTCCAGCTGAACACAAATCAATCAGTACACCTTGACAGTTTCTCCTGTATGTACGTTTTCTTCAGAAGTGATAACATTTTCTCTCAGTGGCAGCAATGCAGCTCCCAACAAAAGACCGAAGTGGAGAAAAAGAAGGCAGAAGTTGCTGGAGAGTGAGGGGAGAAGAGGGATGATTGGGGGAGCTGAAACTTCTTTCAAAAAGCTTTAGAGTTTTCTGCAGAAAACACACTAAACAGCAAAAGTATTTGCTATAGATGCAGTGCTGTTTGGGAACAGGAGAGGGATTTGGAGGTCCTACAAAAAAGCCCATAGGTCTGCATCCCTCTGAAGAAATTATGTTTTACTGATTCTTCTAAATAAAGTATGAGCAGGAGTTTTTGCTGATCAGTGTTAGCAAAGCCTGTTGTTTGAGGGATGACAGTCTTCATCTTTTGGGCTTATGAGCCCTTGTATTCAAATCCTATTTCCAAATAGAGGGAAGTCTACTGTTCAGTATAAGGGGAGGAGGCATGGGTTTATTATATTAAGATGGTTTCTTAGACCAAGCAACTTGATGAAGATCTTAACGTGTAGCTACACTTTCTCCTTAGGTGACAATAGTAGAAAAGGCAGACAGCTCCAGCGTGTTGCCCAGCCCATTATCAATCAGCACGAAGAACAGAATGACATTCCTCTTTGCCAACTTGAAAGACAGAGACTTTCTTGTACAGAGGATCTCAGACTTTCTGCAACAAACTACTTCAAAAATCTATTTGGAAAGAAATATTTCTGGATGCTATGTCAGCTCAGATGATGAGGTATGTGAAGAAGCATTAATCGTTTACTGAAAGCAGGGCATTTTAACTGGTGTGAGGAGAGAGAAGCCAGGAAAAAAATGCTAAATTTTTATGCACAGAAAGATTACTTCTTTTGTGTTAATGCCTCTAGCTTCCTTAAGCTGAACAGTTAAAACATTATGAGTGGAATGCCTATTTTTTTCATGTTAGACATAACAGAAATCAATGTTGCTGTGGAAGCAACTCTCTGCAACATTCCGAAATGGCAGTGTGTCTTGTTGGAAAGTGTCATAGTTAGCTAACTGGTTAATTGAGTAATATTTATTTAATTGTTTAATATTTATTGGCATGTGCAAGTCAAATTGTAGTGGTGAAATCTGAAGAATTTACCAGCTGATACCAAACTCCTTTTGTTCAAGACTTTAGCTGCTAAATCTCATCCTTTGAGTCTTCAGAGAACAATGTCTGAGCTGAGGAAGTTTGTACAGGCCCTGCTAGTGAAGTTTGGAATGCTTGAACTAACTAAAAGCCAACCCCATCCTGGATATCAGATGGCCCTATTTGAAACCACCACCCTATTTACCAATGCAAAGTGAACGTTTCTTAAAACACATGATGAGAGAAAGTTTTCTAAGGCACTTTGAATACCAGGGCTTCTCTTGAATTCCTAGGTTTTATGTATGACATTAAGGTGCTTCATATCACAACTTCATCAAATCTGTTAAACTCAGCAAAGATCAGCCATTCATAACTCAAAGCAGCAAAAGCTTTTGTGGTGTATCATCCTGGTTTTGTGTAGGCACATCTTGCATTCTAAGTCCATTGTAAGCCATTTGTAGTGTTGTGGCGAGTAGCCGTATCCTGTGTGCAATGTAAATCTGAAACCTAATTTTTTTTAACTTGCTTTGTTTGTGGTAAGGTATAGTTAGTGTGGTGTTGTATGCCAAAGCACCTATGTATAATGCTAAAACTTTATCTTTTGCCCTAGATGGAACCACATATTCTATCCACTTAATGCTTGCAATTATTAATCTGTTCATGGTTAATGATTACATTTAGTAATATGATTACATGTGTAGATGTGCATGACCACTGATTTCAATTGCAGGCATTTGGTGTGAACTGCAATATGAGATCTTAGTGTGATAAGTTTTCAAAGCTATTTGACAAGTCAGAAAATCCTTTTTATTCATAGAATCATAGAATCATTGGGGATTGGAAGGGACCTCAAAAGATCATCTAGTCCAATCCCCCTGACACAGTAGGATCACCTAGACCAAGTCACACAGGAACGCATCCAGGCGGGTTTTAAACATCTCCAGTGAAGGAGACTCCACAACCTCCCTGGGCAGCCTGTTCCAGTGCTCAGTCATCCTCACTGTGGAACCTCCCATGTTCTAGCTTACAACCATTACCCCCTGTCCTGTCATTAGAGGACATTGAGCAGAGCCTGGCTCCATCCTCCTGACACCCAACCTTCAAATATTTGTAGACATTAATGAGGTCACCCGTCAGTCTCCTCCAAGCTAATGAGACCCAGCTCCCTCAGCCTCTCCTCATAAGGGAGGGGCTGCACTTCCTTCATCATCCTCGTTGCTCAAAGTATTTTTCTTCTAAATAACAATTTTTAAAGTGTTGGATTTTCTTTCAAACATTTTTAAGTGAGTTGGCCAAAATAATGTGTTTTGTGTGTGTCTGTATAAACACATGAACAGATATAAATGTGTTTCTATGTGTACATTCATGTATAAGTATGTGTTATATACAAATCTTACATTTGGGGTAGTCCATCTGGGAAGATAGTCGTGCGATATTAACAGGAGGCTGAGGTAGCTGATTTAATTGCTACATGCTACATAATATAAATTACTGCGGTAGTATTCATTTTATAGGATTGGAATTTTTTTTTTTAGGGAGGGAGATGTTTTTGAGAAACTGTAAATAATTTCATTTTTCTATATGGATTTAATTTCTGCTGTCATATGTTCGGCCTGTTGTAGTGGTGTAGCAGTGTAGTGTTGTGTGGGTCCTTATCTGGAACCCCATGCTTCCCACCAAAGTCACCACTAACATCGTGGGTTAGAGACCCTAGCTGTATTTTAACCGTGAGCTTTTAGCTAAAGCATCAGACACAAAGAGAGGATTTAACAAACCCGCTGACGGATCTGCAGGCTCAGTGTGGGGAAGAAAGGCACCAGGACATTTAATTCACTCTCCCTACCACACATCAGAGACAAACCCCACACAACACACAGACATGTCACAATAGTCCAAGATGGAGAGAAGCAAAGAAGCTGGAAGTCATCAAGGGGGGAGTGCAGGGGGCAGCCAGGTTTCAACAGTTTAAATTCAAACTTTTTTGCAAAAAACCACACAAATTAGACTCTCAGATTCTGCTCAGCTTTTAATGCAGAACACCTGTGAATATACCTGGGTGATTTAATTTGCTGAGGTTTTTTTAGCTGTTAACTTGAATGCATCTTGAAGAAAAATGAAGTAAAAAGTTCAGACTCTGGCTCAGTCTGTCTGTTTTGCTTGTGACTGCTTTCTGCAGGTGTTTGTGAGATCCAACAGTTTAATTTCTGTAAGCCCCCATAAAAGCCTCAGCTCTGAATCGGAGGGAGAGCGACAATTCAATCTCAATGATACTGGGATTCCAACAGCAACGCAAGCTTTAATGACAATGTATCGGCGGAGGTCACCTGAGGAATTCAACCCCAAGCTGGTAAAATAAACCTTGAAGTGCTGTACCTGACTGAAAGTTATGTTTTATTGTTTTTAAAATGCATATTTCTGACCGATAAGAGTTTCATTCTGCAGTTAAGACTTTTAAGAGGCAGTATTTTTCACAGAAATAAGATGTTGCACATACTGACTTGCTACCACTACCCAGAGACGCAGAATCATTTTGATTGGAAGAGACCTTTAAGATTGTCAAGTCCAGCAGTTAACCCAGCATTGCCAGAACACCACTAAGCTCTGTTCCTAAACAGCTTCACTATATAAAACCAGCAAGTGGGATGAAAATAAAGGAGAGGTGGTATGCCTGCTCTTAAGTACGACTGCTTCAGCAATATTCTTTCAACTGCAAGACCTACTGGGATAGGAGATAAGAAATGGGAGGAGGCAGCCCATTAAGAGAATTGGGTTGTCATCTTTTGCTCGCTTGGAAAGTGAGGGTGTAGCAGGCTTTTTAGCACCTAGTGTTTCAATGAAGCAGAGTGCTAAGAAGAGAAGCTGCACCTTTATGCCTGCCCTTCTTTCTTTTTAGGCTAAAGAGTTTTTGAAGGAACAGGCCTGGAAGATTCACTTTGCTGAATATGGCCAAGGAGTCTGTATGTATCGCATAGAGAAAACAAGAGACCTTGTGCTGAAGGGCATTCCAGAAAGCATGAGAGGGGAACTTTGGCTGCTGTTTTCAGGTAGGTATTCATTTTAATGGCACTGTGGGATATAAGCAAAAGCATGAGCAAAGAAAGGATTTCCAAGATGTTTAAAAGTGCAGAAGATAACCTTCTAAAACTGATCGGAGCAAGCAAGGCTGTGACTGTTAGCAAGTGCCAGACTGATTTAGCCAAGATTTCTATTTAGACCAGTAAATACCCTTTCTCAAACAGGCTTGTATAATTAGGGAAGCATATGAAAAGCAGAGTGTGCACTTTACTACCAGATGCCCGCAGTCTAGGGGCTTCTAGACATTCAACAACTACCAACGGGTCTACTTCCCCTTTGTTAAGCGTCCCTAAATCCATTTAAGCTTTTGACCTTCACAGCAAGTTGATGCAAGGAATTCCAAAATTTAGGCATGTTGCCTGGAACCTGTCTCTTTTCATCTTTGTATATTTTAAAAGCAATTGAAAAATTACTCGCCAAAATTGGGTGCCACCAGTTTGTGAAAAACAGTAAGAAGATACCTGTACATCTTCTGTGCCATCAAGGATTCTCTAGATCTGTGTCCACTTAGACTTTATTTCAAAGCTGAATCATTTTATTACTTTTATTACTGTTACACAGAATTACAGAACATTAGGGATTAGAAGGGAAATCAGAAGCTCATCCAGTCCAATCCACCCTGCCACAGCAGGATCCCTTAGATCAAATTGCACAGGGACGTATCCAGGTGGGTTTTAAATGTCTCCAGAGAAGGAGACCCCCACAACCTCCCTAGGCAGCCTGTTGCAGTGCTCTGTCACCCTCACTGTGAAGATGTTCCTTCTCAGCTGCATGGAAATTAGTCCATATCTTGGTCATTCTTCATAACTTTTTACCTGCTATATGCTTTTTCTAGCTTTGCCTTTCACCATGATAGTTATCCCAGCTACTTCAGCTATTCAGGATATGAGCACCCTAGAGACTTCATATGATCATAGAATCATTAGGAATTGGAAGGGACCTCGAAATATCATCTAGTCCAATCCCCCAATCCTAGGATCAACCAGACCAAGTCACACAGGAACATATANGCTAATCACCCCTCTTCTAATCCACCCCAGGATACTGTTGGCCCTCTTGGCCACAAGAGCACATTGCTGGCTCATAGTCATCCTGCTGTCCACCAGGACCCCCAAGTCCCTTTCCCCTACACTACTCTCCAACAGGTCAGTCCCCAGCCTATACTGGTACCTAGGGGTCCTGGAGCATTTTAAACGTCTGCAGTGAAAGAGACTCCACAACCCCCCTGGGCAGCCTGTTCCAGTGCTCTGTCACCCTCATTGTGAAGAATTTCCTTCTCATATTTATATGTAACCTTTTATGTTCCCGCTTGCACCCATTGCCCCTTATCCTGTCATATAAATTTGTGTGGGGTGGGTGTCAGGAGGATGGAACTAGGCTCTTCTCAGTGTCATCTGTTGATAGGACAAGGGGCAATGGGTGCAAGCTAGAACATTGGAGGTTCTATATAAATATCAGATGATGACCTAATGGTGCTGTCTGGTTTGTTTTTTATTCGCAACGCTAATAGTGCTTAATCTCATGAGTCTTCTCTTTCCTGTTGGACCTTAAACAAATGTTTTCAGAAGATACATGCAGGAATGCACAGATGTATCCAGTGTCTGATGAATAGTTTGGACCAATTTTCTTCATGTACATATAGTTAATAATTTCAATTTATGCCGTTAACACTTGATTTCCTTTGCTGAGGAGATTTTTACTTCCAGATAAGTGTTAAAGTCATCGGTGAAATCTCATAGTAACTTTGATCATGCAATAGTATCCCTAAAAAAGGCTAAGTGCCTAGCCCAAGATGGCAGTCTTTTACAGAAGCAGTCACACAGAATCACCTTGGTTGGAAAAGGCCCCTGGGATCATCAAGTCCAACCATCTACCCTACCTTACAAGCCCAAGATGGCAGTCTTTTACAGAAGCAGTCATACAGAATCACCTTGGTTGGAAAAGGCCCCTGGGATCATCAAGTCCAACCATCTACCCTACCTTACATGCTCACACCTAAACCATATCCCTCAACACCTTGTCCAAACGAACCTTAAAGACATCCAGGGATGGTGACTCAGCCACCTCCCTGGGAAGCCCATTCCAGTGCCTAATCTTTCTGTGAAAAAACTTTTCCTAATACCAAGTCTAAACCTACTCTGTTGTAGCTTGAACTCCTTCCCTCTAGTTCTATCACTAACTGCTCCAACCTCTTCACAATGTCCTTTCAGGTAGTCATAGAGAGTAATGAGATCTCCTCTCAGCCTTCTCGTCTTCAAACTGAAGAGCCCCAGCTCTTTCAGCCTTTCATCTTTTGCTTTTGTCTGAGATATCATTCCTTCTGCAACCAAGCATTAATCTACTGCCTTCTCAGGGGAAGTAGCTTTCTCAGCGGCATATTTCAAGTTATTTAGGATAACAAAACCCAAAACTAGTACAGAGAGAGCATATGATACCATGTGACTTCACAGCTGCTTTGTTCATCATGCCTTCTGTTTTGTTCTGGCTGAAAAGAAAGAGGCTTTATCTTCTTTTTTTTTGTTTTTGTTACCTCATTAGGAAGTGAGAAGACATGTAGGGGTACTTCAGCAATTCACTTCATTTTTTTTTATTCAACTTTACAAAAGTAACATTTCATATTGGTTTTCAATGTGCTTATTGGTGATATTGAAGACTAAAGGGTAGCAGAAGATAATTGTGTTGGGATACAGTGAATGCTAACCCTTACGTTTTCCTTCTGGCTTTAATATTGTTCTCTTACTCCCAGGAGCCATTAATGAAATGGCCACTCATCCTGGCTATTATGAGGACCTAGTGGAGAAATCAATGGGGAAGTATAATCTTGCTACAGAAGAGATAGAGAGGGATCTGCATCGCTCACTTCCAGAACACCCTGCGTTCCAGAACGAAATGGGTATCGCTGCTCTAAGGAGAGTCTTGACAGCTTATGCTTTTAGAAATCCAAACATAGGATATTGTCAGGTAATGGAAATACCTTGGTATCTGAAATTCCAGATTTTCCTTATACAGTTCCCTTATAACAATTTCTTCAGTCGTGCCCACAAGTATTTGTGAGTATGAAGTGCACTGGTACATGTACAGTGCCGTGAGGCAAGGCTCAGTGCTGCAGTTTTACAGTAATGCTGAGGTCAGGGGGATTTGATACAAGGACTTTCTTCAATTAGTAGTGCATGCTGAGATGGGCAATGTTTCCTTCTGTGAGGATATTTTCTGCCTGTACGTCTAGAGACTGGATAGAGGCTAATAACAGAACTATCCTGAAAAAATAACAGACTCTCAAGTAAGGTTCTTTTAAGCAGAAGAAAATCCCTCAGACTGTAACTGTTCAGCCTAAAATTTATTCCTGCTTATTCAATGCATTAGTTGCAATAAACCTTCAGATTCCGTTACGTTATTTTTGATGATACAGTCAAGTAATTCAAAACGAAACTGAAATAACCCACCAAAAAACTAAGCACACTAAAAAATACCTTATCACTGTTTACCACAACCACATATTGGTAGAGTTAGTGTTGACTAGCATTTGGTTCTTATGCCTATAGAAGAGTCACTTTAGATTTTACTCTTAAATCATTATTTCTTGCTGTCTTTGAGCTACTACTGCTGTCCTTTTCTTTTTGCAAAAAGGACAATTGAATTAATGACTGTTAACAAACTGATTAATATCTGGCTGCTAAGACTTCTAAATACAACACAAGTAAGTGAAAATATGAGCAGTCCTAACAGATAGCATCATAAAATATTGGGTAAGGAATGTAATACTAAGTTACAGCTCCAGTAAGTTTTGGTTAAGGTTGTTTAACAATAGAAAGAGGAACAATAGAAAGACATGTGATTCTGGTTCCTAAAGCTGTCACGATAATATTCTATAGCACTGGGATTTGGTCCATGTAATCCAAAATGTTAGTGTGAGAATTCAAGCACTGAAGTATTTCGTGCATGAGAGATGATTATCATAGAATCACAGAATCATTAAGGATTGGAAGGGATCTTGGAAGATCATCTAGTCCAATCCCCCTGACACAGTAGGATCACCTAGACCAGGTCACACATGAACACATCCAGGCAGGTCTTAAACACAGTGAAGGAGACTCCACAACCTTGCTGGGCAGCCTGTTCCAGTGCTCCGTCACCCTCACTGTGAAGAAGGTCCTTCTCGTATTTACGTGGAACCTCCTCTGTTCCAGCTCACTCTCATTGCCCCTTGTCGTATCACTAGGTGACACTGAGAAGAGCCTGGTTCCATCCTCCTGACACCCACCCTTCACATATTTATAGACATTAATGAGGTCACCCCTCAGTGTCACATTGACAGAATCATAACCTTGTTGTGAGTTTCTACTGAAACTTTAGTTGTAACAGCCCTACGTACTTGAAACAGCTTTGCTGTCAAAAAGGCTGTGATCAGGCTGGAGTTGGAAATTGTTAAAGGATCTGAAACAAGCATCTAATTATTTAGGCAGCAAAACCAGTATGACTTTGTGGTATTTCAAATGAAATGAAACAGGCCATAAATAACTGTTGTGTACACAGTCAAACAGAGCGTTTTGCTCTGGTTATTCATGACTGATACTGTTACAGGCATTTGCCTAAGCTCACAAGTGCTGTGTGTTGACCTTTTCAGAGGAGCAGAAAGCATAGGAGCAGTACAGCAGCAGCCATCACTGGTGCTTTAGAAGGCATTTTTGTCTGCATCAGACCCAGATTCCCCAAGAGAAACTACTGGCAGAATATCAGTAGCAGTGTAACTGGATGCTTGCAAACTTGAGTAGGCCCTTGATTTTGAAAATAAATCTTAGTTATTTTTGTTCTCTTAAATAAACCAACCCAAAACCGTACATTCGTTTGTAGTTTACCTTAAGCCTTCATTTGAGCACTGGGAAAAACACTGCTGTTTTTACAGGAAAATGCTTGAACAGTTTGGGGTCTGCAGGGGCAGGTGTAGTTGACTTCCTAGCTGTAGTAACCACTTAGCTGCCTAGTTAGGTGCTAACTATTGAATAAATGAGTCTAGCAACTTATATGTCTCTTTTCTTTCAGGCTATGAATATTGTCACATCAGTACTCCTCCTTTATGCAAAAGAGGAGGAAGCTTTCTGGCTGCTGGTGGCTCTGTGTGAACGTATGCTACCTGACTACTACAACACAAGAGTCGTCGGTATGTTATAGGAAAATTTTCTAATGTGACAGGACAAAAAGTAATCAAATTCATCGTTATTGTTTGTATGGAAACAAGTCTGTGTGTAGGTGGTAGGTGTCTGCATGGCATTGAAAAAACTGCTAGTGCTAGTGGCCAGGCAGCTTGTTCAGGAGCACAGAAACAATTCCCACAGAGGCAATTCCCTAAACTAATACAGTGACAGTTCAGTTTTTCACTTAGAATTAGATGGCCTTTAAAATGGGCTTAAACAGTTTGAGAAAAAAAGAGTTATGAGGCTAAAATTTGAAATTTTAAGTGATCCAGTTATCTAAGTAAGGTAAGGTAAAAGTGTGAGCTTTGGCAATTTGCAGTAGAAGTCTGTGCTTGTTTTACCTGTGATTTGAAACGGCACAAGTATTTGAAAGCTGGTGTTGTCAAACGACTGTTTCCTTGTGTATGTGGAAGTGAATGGTTCTTCAGTTTATCATGGAAACTGGCCTTGCTGTAGGTTGCAAATGCGTGAGATGCTCATTCAGCCTTAGAAATAATTATTTCTAGCCCACTGATGTTATGGCATGAATAGGTATAACACAGGATTCTCTTGTAATAAATCCACATACTCACAGTCACCTTGGCCTCTTTCAACCGGTGATGCCAAGAAGCGTTTTTCTAATTAGTAATGGTAACTCCTAAGCCATTTGTCATGGTTCACTCAGGTGGACTAATGAAGGTTCTTTTACTGTGATCTCAAAGTGCAAAACACAAAATCAAGGCAAAAACAAGGGCGTTCTGCTTCAATCCAAAAAGACAACTTTATCGTTTTTCCTGTAAAGTGGCTGCAATAGAGAGAAAGAGGATAATAGCTCCTGCCTCAGGGTCCCAGGCATCCCTAGGTCCCAGATCCAGACAGCATCCCACCAGCCTTCTGATCTTCTTGCAGTCCTTTGTGGGGAAACTCCCAAAATCGGGTTGCTTTTATGCCAAGTGACACACTTTGCTCCTTCTGTGTCCAGTGGAATTCTGCCAGTCTCCACCTTCTTGAGCGAGGCTTCCACATGTCCAAGGTGTGCTCTCCCTGAAGGCGGGGAACTTTTGGCCAGGCAGAGGGTTTTGGTGTTATAATGACATTATAATGAGCAAAGTTCACCTGAAGCTAATGAATTTTTCATCAGTGTCGAGGTGGCAGTGGTGATCTGTCTTCCTCAACAGTCAAATGTTATCTGTTCTGCAACAGGTGGTGGGGAAATAGCACCACACGATGACCTCTGTGGTCTAGCTGTCCTGGCTCCTTCCCGGTACAGTAGTTTCTTTGGATCAGTTAGCCTGTTTTCAGTATGTCCAAGTCCATGACGACCGTGTTGACAATTCCAATCAACTCTTACACCATCATATAACTTTCTGTAGATTCTAGGCCAAACTGAGTCTTTAACTCTTATGAAGCACAGAACTAGTGCAAACAATCCTGGTTAGGCCACACCTTGAGTAAGTTCTGGGCCCCCCAATTTAGGAAGGACATTGAGGTGCTTGAACGTGTCCAGAGAAGGGCAACGAGGCTGGTGAGAGGCCTGGAGCACAAGCCCTATGAGGAGAGGCTGAGGGAGCTGGGATTGTTTAGCCTTGAGAAGAGGAGGCTCAGGGGAGACCTTATTGCTGTCTACAGCTGCCTGAGGGGTGGTTGTGGCCAGGAGGAGGTTGCTCACTTCTCTCAGGCAGCCAGCACCAGAACAAGAGGACACAGCCTCAAGCTGCGCCAGGGGAAATTTAGGCTTGAGGTGAGGAGAAAGTTCTTCACTGAGAGAGTCATTGGCCACTGGAATGGCCTGCCCAGGGAGCTGGTGGAGTCGCTGTCCCTGGAACTGTTCAAGGCAGGATTGGACATGGCACTTGGTGCCATGGTCTAGCCTTGAGCTCTGTGGTGACAGGTTGGACTTGATGATCTATGAGGTCTCTTCCAACCTTGGTAATACTGTGATACTGTGAATGTATTACAGTTCATTTAGTATGTAGGCAGCATGTAGAGTATTCTTAGGGTTTCTTTATTCATATATATGTGTGTGTCTGTGCATTTCTATTTTTCCCCCCCCACATGGTGATGTGGTCATTTGCTCCTGAATTAATGGACATCCAACCTTATGTTTTTTCAACAGGAGCCCTGGTGGATCAGGGTGTCTTTGAAGAGTTGGCTCGTGACTATGTTCCACAACTTTATGACTGCATGCAGGACTTGGGTGTAATATCCACTATTTCCCTGTCCTGGTTTCTCACTCTTTTCCTCAGCGTAATGCCATTTGAAAGTGCAGTAGTGGTTGTGGATTGTTTCTTCTGTGAAGGAATAAAGGTGATATTTCAGTTAGCACTTGCTGTCCTCGATGCTAATGTAGACAAGCTGCTTAACTGTAAAGATGATGGAGAAGCCATGACGGTCTTGGGAAGGTATTTATTACACAAATTAAAGTCTCTTCATTTTATTTTTGTTAACTTTCCTGATTTTTGTTCCAGGCTCTTCTCGATGTCATCTAGTGATAGGACAAGGGGCAATGAGTGTAAGCTGGAACATAGGAGGTTCCACATAAATATGAGAAGGACCTTCTTCACAGTGAGGGTGATGGAGCGCTGGAACAGGCTGCCTAGGGAGGTTGTGGAGTCTCCCTCACTGGAGATGTTTAAAACCGGCCTGGATGTGTTCCTGTGTGACTTGGTCTAGGTGATCCTACTGTGTCAGGGGGATTGGACTAGATGATCTTTCGAGGTCCCTTCCAATCCCTAATGATTCTGTGATTCTGTGTTGAAATACTCAAGCTAAAATCAGTATGTGCTTATAGTCCCCTTCCACTCATATGAAGTAATCCTATATAATCTTAAAATAATGTAAAGTGACCAACAAGATATAAATTCATCTGTCAAGACATTCAAATAAACTTCCCAAACCTGAATATAGAAATACTTGTTGTTTTCACTGATTACTTAGGTTTTATTACTTTATTTCTTCCTACCTTTGAAATACTGCTAAGTGAAAGTCTTGATCTCAAGGGAAATTGTTTTGGTGAAGGTCTAAACAGAACTCAGAAGAATAGTAGACCCTCGGATAATGAGATTTCAGTGAAACAGAAAGATGATAAATAGAACTGATTGAGTTGCCTAATGCAAACTAGTACTGCTGAGTATAATCTCCAGTATCCTCTCCTTTGATGGTACTGATTACTTTTCAAGGTACTGCTGGAACTTTGGAAATGTTTTTCCTAAGAAGTATCATGAGTATAGCCTTACTATACTGGTTTTGATTTATTTGGGTTGATTACAAATCTGGTTTTGATTTATTTGGGATTAAACATGACTGAGGTTGAATTTTCTCTGAAGTAAGCCCCAGTGCTTGCTGAGGACTTAAGTGTTCTGCAGCTGCAGTGTAGAAGACAGATGGTCTACAGCAGCTGTACTCATGGGAGGACAAAGTTCTGAAAAGCCCTTCTCTGGCGAGGCTGGGCAGTGGTAGGGTATGGGTGTTATGTAAACTGAAGCACACTGACCCTTGTTCCTGTGGTGTCATAATTCCCTTGTCATGTTGAAACAGTCAGAAGCAAAAAATGTGTTCAGTAAGTCACTCATTTCTTACTGACTGTGTTTGAGCTATTTCTTGATAAGAATAGCAAATTAACAAGTTGAATCTTGCTCTTTTTGAGAAAAAGCAGTGTGAGGATTTGTCAAATTGCCAACATAAAAGATCACATACTTCATTAGCAGAGAATGGCTTAATCATTTTGACATTTAATAATTTTTTTTTATTAACCCTTGGAAGGGAAGGGGTACAAATGAAGCCTGGATTTCTCATTTCTTTTTTTTTTTTGTCCTCCACCAGATATTTGGACAGTGTAACTAATAAGGATAGCACTCTTCCACCCATTCCTCATCTTCATTCACTGCTCAGTGATGATGTAGAGCCTTATCCTGAGGTGGATATCTTCAGACTGATCAGGTCTTCTTATGAGGTAGGGCAGGATTTCGTAATGGGAACTTGCTGACTCACACTAGTTCTGCTTTCCAGAGGAATCTGATACTCTATAGTTTGGCTTTGCTTGGAAGTGGAAGAATGTAAAAGAAATACAGACTCACCTCAGAAGCCTGAAGCTTTTAATTGAAGCTGTTTTGTTTAGCAGCCTTGCAGTATCAAAGGAGAGCAGGCAAACAATTAAAATCAGGTTTTGAAATAAAAGGTTGAACTTGTAATTCAAAAAAGGTTAATTCTTGCCTAAGCATTTTGATGTTTTTCAAAACTGAAATATTAGGGAAATTTACATAATTTTAGAAGATCTTTCTATTACCAACGGACCTTTGTTTACCTTTTTTTTTCAGCAAGTACTGATTATGACCATGTATGATCATTCATTTTGTGAAAATTAGCATTTGTGGTATGTTGCAGAATTATATTAACTTTTTACATACATTAAAGGCAAGCTAAGTATTCAAAATACTAATACACAGACTGTCCTGTACTACTTCCTTTCTTTTAAGAAATTTGGAAGTATCCGAGCAGATTTAATTGAACAAATGAGGTTCAAACAAAGGCTGAAGGTTATCCAGACGCTTGAAGATACTACAAAGCGCAATGTGGTAAGTTCTTCGCATAGATTAAGGTCAGTCAGTTTCTGGAATTTAAGTTAACTTTTCAGTGAGACAGGGATTTCGCATCTGTAACTGTTAATGTTCTGTTTCAAAAGGTACGAACTATTGTGACAGAGACCTCTTTCAGTATCGATGAACTGGAGGAACTGTATGCTCTTTTCAAGGTAAAGCTAATTGAATATGAGATGGCGTGCCTGCAGGAAATAGAAATTCCCTGGTTTTGATACAGGACTGTGTCTTTTCTAAAGATCAGGTTTAGGCTGTGGGTTACTATCAGATATCCTGATACAAACGTGAATCAAATTATTGAATATATGAAGCAAAAATCCCAACCAGGTTTTAAAAGCTCAGGAAATAAGTATTTCACTAAATGATTTGCCCATGGAGAAAAGCAATATGCAGATGAAAATTATTATAAAGAAATAGTTAATAGATGCAGATTTTTGATCAGACTTTAGAAACTGCCTGTCCTAAGCTTTGGATTGAGCACAGAAATTCTTTTATTCTATTATTTCAGACAGTTAAAGCTTCGATGTCTGAGTAGCTGAATGTTGTTAATGCTTTAAAATACACTGTGTTGCGTGGAAATTTAGTGTCACAAAGTGGTGCTTCTTTCCATGTTGATCATACAGCAATGCCATTGGATTCATAAATTTAAAGGGGAGCAGTCAAAATGCTTTAGCTTCACCTTTATACACAGTGTCTGAAGACCGTTCTTCCCTCCCATTGATTATATCAAAGAAATTTTAGTATACTGTACAGAATTTATTTCAGTTTCCCGTCTGTAATGTCAGGACTTAACAATTGCCCAAATCTCTTGTTTCAGTCTTCCATGGAGTCAGTAAGACCAAGTCAAGACACTCTACCCCAGATGATCACTGTGTAATGCTGGGATCTCTTTCTTGAAGCTGCTTAATTGTTTGCAGTTAGATTCCATCCAAATCAAGTCAGGAACTTTCACTGATTTAGGCAAGACTGAAAGAGTGGGACTTTATACAGGGTTTTTCAGACTACATAGTTCAACAAAAATATTTCATATGGTCTGAAATTAAAGATTTCACAGGAGTGCCCTTGGACTGATTGTACTGAGGCTGACAGGGTAACTAAGCACGCTGCGTATATATGCAGGTCCCAGCTGTTTACTAAAGTTCAGAAGAAGTAATTCTCGTCTCATCTGCCTGAGAGGCAGAAAAAGTATAGCTGTATCTTTTTTTTTTTAATAGACAGATATCTCTGTTCCAGTTAGAGGGGAAACAACTTGTACAAGTGCAAGGGCTAGGAAGATAAAAATCTGTCTGGTAGCCTTGTGTTATGTTAAGAACGTGTGCATATGAGTTGTTTGGATTGGGTTTTTTAATTCTTTATAGCAATGAGTGATCTCTCAGCAATTGCTTTCTGTTTAGGCAGAACATCTGACTAGCTGCTACTGGGGAGGAAACAGCAATGCCATTGACCGGCATGATCCCAGCCTGCCTTACCTGGAGCAGTACCGGATTGATTTTGAGCAGTTCAAGGGGATGTTTGCTCTCCTCTTTCCTTGGGCATGTGGAGCTCATTCAGATGTATTAGCTGCACGCTTATTCAGGCTGCTTGATGAAAATGGAGACTTGCTTATCAACTTCCGTGAATTTGTCTCTGGGCTAAGTAAGGAGAACTCACAGCACTCTCAGAACAATGTGACCAAAACCGTTTCTAAAGGGAATCCAGTCATTCAGAAACATAGATGTTAGCTGTTTTACTTCAGAAACACAGATAGTTAACTGTCAGATTAGAAGTTTGAGTTTGATGTGTATCAGTTTGCATGTCACCTTTGTTTTCAGAGCTGTTGAGAGCTGTTTAGTTCATTCTGTGTGTCTGTGACAATGGTTCCCATTGGCTTTAAGCTGGTCTCAGTAGGTGTATCTACATTAGCCAGTGGCGTAACACGTGGGAAGAAGGGCCACAAATGAACTGCACATCCATTAGGGTCTGGGCGTTTACCTGACCTCCAGCTCTTTACACAAAAACGACTTTCAACTTATGTGCTTAATGGTGGATGGCTTCTAATGAAAGCATTTCCGCTGGGGAAGTCATGTCTATGTGCTTCTGTTGTGTTTGTCTCACAGTGACACTGTGTAGTGTACTTGGCATAGACTCTGATTGTGGATCAAAGACATTTTAGTGAGCATACATTGTTGCTTATATACTTTTAAAGCACTAATCGAAGCAAGCTATATCAAGTTACACAAAACACTATTTTTCATAAACTCTGCAAATTCATTATCTGTAAAGGTCACTTAGCTCCTACAACAGAATGTTTTCTGTTCTAAGTTCTCCTTGTTTTCTCTGCTGCTCCCAAAGTTTCTCTGTGCATGACTCTATGGTGTTTTTTGTTCAAGGGTCAAACAGCTAACTCTGGTTCCAGAGTTCATCCTTCAGCTAACTCAGTTTTCTGTAACCCCACAACACTGCATTTTTTTATCTGCTCCTTACGCTTTCCCTGGTAGTTGGGAATTTATACATCTTTGTCAGTGCTACTGGCTCTGGAAAGGGGAGAGAGGCAGCAATTGCTTCCTTATTTGTTGAGGAAGAAGACTCTTAAAAATGTTATGTGCACAAACAACAGGCAGAGGAACAGTGAGATTGAGGATGATGGTTTTGCTTGCTCCTAAATCAAAGTGCTTCTTTTTAGAAGTCTGCTGACACACCACGTACATGTGTCCCTGTGTGCGGGGAAGGTATTGCGCTTCATATTGCACTTCACAGTATACACAGTGAAATGTACTATTTACAGTACTTCTGAAATCAGTAGCCAAGACTGCAGACTAAGAGAGCAGGATGGAAGTCACCTGAGGATTAAGTGGAAGTGCAGTCTCAATGCTAATTAAGGAGATTACAGCCAATGCAAGACTTGAAAAGAAAAGATTTTAAGACATTAAAGTTGATATGGAAAGAAAGGGAATGTGCAAGCCACAAGATTAACAAGTGGAAGCAAAGATGAGGCAGGAGCTGGCCAATCCTTTTTTGAATATAGCAGGATTTACTCCCAGCATCTTGCCATCTGTTGTGTTATTTCATAGCAACCTGATGTTTCCTCTGGCTTTACACTTTTATCCTTTCTGAGGGAGAAAAGGTTTTCCAGTCTAGTTTTTGGCAACTCTTTGTAATAGGATTTTAAAGTGAGGAGAAGGCTTCAAGTACAGCCTTGCTTTAACACCTCTGTATGTTACTGGTAATGCTCTCACAGGTGCACAATAGTTCAGCAACAGTATAACTGATCACATACCTCTCCTTCACACCACCCAAAAACCCAGTGTGTCACAGGTTTGAACCAGAGACACAAATAGCCAGTTAATTTAGTTAATGTATTGATGGATGAAAACAAAAACAAAATAAGAAGGGTTTGAAAAAAACACATACATTGGAGGCAAAACCAAAACAAACTCAGTTTCTAGAAAAACAATGAGATACATTTAATTCACCCCACTTAAAAACCCTTCACAAAAAATTCACCCCATATAAAAACCCCACAGTAGACATGGCGATTAATCACATCTCCTTATATAACTGAGTGAAACTGCAATCTCCAGTCTCTCAAAGATAAGAGTCTTCCAGCAGTCTGTGCTCCAGCAGTCTGTGGAGTCCATCCAGTTGATGCACATCTCCCTCAGTGTCAGCAGGCGTTTTAAAATCCCATTCTCCGTTCCATGTGCATCCATGCCAGTCTTCCATTTCCTAGTGTGTCCACAAATGATGGAAGAACTCTGTCCCTTTCAGAGAACAGTGGAATTCAGATGAAGCTTTCCTTCCAGTCATCCTTGAGGTACCAGTCTCTCTATTCATCACATTCTTAGGACAAGATAGCTGCCATGTTCAGACGTGTGTCGTCTCCCAACACAAAGTGCAGTGAAGAAGGAGGAGCTGGAAGCCTTAAACCAGAAGCTCCAAACCCCTTCTGTTTGCAGAGCTGCAAAAACTCTACTTGCAATTTTGCAAGTGAAACATCGCATAAAATTCGAACTACAATACAATGTTTGCCATGATGTCATTCCAGACTGTATTTGAAAGACAGCTAATGCTTAATGGCCTTTTGAGATGTGACTCATGGATTAACAACTCTTGCAGCTTACAGGATGCTGTTGATAACAATCAGCCCTTACTGGTTGAGACAGCATTTTTTAGAACCAATAATCAGTGATAAGAGTGAAACACTGTGAACAGAAGTTTATGTTAAAAAGCACAAATGGGGCTGTAAGCCAACATGACTGAACTAAAATCCTCAACACGCAAAACAATCCATACTGCTCTTTCTGCAAAACTGCTGCTTTTTCCAGAATCTCAACCCATTGTGGCATAGCTTGAAAATGTATTTGAGAAGGTCAGCCTGTCCACCCTGACCCCTTTTTTTTTACACAGCATATTAATGATAGCAAAGAAAACAGTCAACAGAAACAACATGAGATTTGCTTGAGCATCCTTTGCCATGCCCTAGGATTTTTAAAAATTCTGCAAGCATCAGCTGCTTCAGTCTGCCTCACCAGCCCTATGCCATAGCTAGCAAAATGTCCTAAATGAGCAGTATCTTCTGTTGGAACAAGATGCATCTCATCAACAGGAGACTGCGTCACCTTCTCCTTGTATCTGTCCTGGAAAGCATAGTCAGATGGGCATTCTGGAGGTAACCTTTGGACACCATCCTCTGTCTCCTTACAGTGATCAAACAACAGTGTTGGACTCTGGCCCTAGTTGCTCAAGATTAACTTTCCTAGAGTAAATGTACTCTTCAAGCATTTGCTAAGCACAGCCTGTTGCAGGGAGCACTTCATAACAGCTGAAGCAGCTGGAACATCTGAAGCATTTCCATTTCACTACTCTCACTTTCAGTGGCCTCATTCCACATAGCCATCAGGAGAGCTCTTTGATCCCAAGGAGCAACATGAAGAAGAGGTAAAAAGCAGTGCTGTGTGTCCCACCATGTACTAATGGTCCTTTATTTGACAGCATAAAATCCTTGGGAAGTGAGAGTGCTGTAATTGCAACTGGAAATGTCCATTTACTTCTCATAGCCTGTGCAGCAAATAGTTAAATAACCTCCTACTTCAGGTGTTTCTATGGCCTTAGCTGAGCAGAGATAGAGCACCCTGGCATACTCTGTGTTTGCTCTGTGTTGTGTTACCACCAGGTCAAGTAAAGGAGTGATCTTAATTAGTTTGCTCTAGGTGTTGAGCTACTCAGAAAGGGTCGTCAGCCTTCATTATGAGATGTTTGCAGTATTCACTCTTAAGAGAGGTTTACCTGCACTCCCAACCCATACTGGATAATAGCATGTGAGTTTTTTACTCAGGATCCAAATAAACTGGAGAAATTACACATAGATTCAAAGTGGCCCCCTGCCTCCCATCCTGTTTTGGCAAAACTCCCTTCTATGAGTCTGCAGCCCTTCCACCTCTCTAATGACTGCTGATGGCTACTGGCCTCAGCCTCTCGCAAAGCTGCATCTCTCCCAAGTGTCTACCTGAGTGTTTCATTGTCTGGTTTTTGCCTGAAAACAGCTTTTCTCCAAGCACAAGTTGCCAGAAGGCTCAGAAAGCAGAGTGTAACTCCTCCAGGCTTTTCAGGGAGCTAAGTGCTGTTCAGATTCTCTGCACTGCTCCGCCTGTGTTCAAGAAGCTAACACTTTTGTGTTGTACTACATTTTATTTTAACAGGCTGAAGTCCTAATCTGTTTAATTATGTCATTGATTGCCTCAAAGAAGACAGGAGGAAAAACTGCATGTATGATGTTATGCTCACAGAAGATCTGACACAGTGTTGACGGAAGGTGGAGAACCAGAAACAGGGCTCAGAGAATGTTGTTCCTAGCCATGCAGCACAGGGCTGTGCTGGTCAGACCCTGAGAGAAAGAGCTAAGAGCCGGAGTGTATGAGGTCATTGGTTGCAGCATGGAAGTGACAGCTTTCACTGTTGCTGTTTCAGTCGAAAGATTCAAGGGATGTAGTCAAGCTCACTTGCAAGCACTGCTGCTTCTTTCTCCACAAAGTAGTATTCTGGATAAAACCTGCCAGTGCCTCATCTGAGACTTCCACTGCAAAAAAAGATAAGACTCATTGAAGGTTGTTGAAGGTTTTAAGACTTGTGACTCCAGAGTGCCAGGAAAGATTTCTGCTTGGGACTAAGAATGGTCTTACCCGCCTCCCCAGTGGCTTGCCCACAGCAGGGTCATCTGCATTGCTTTACTGTTTAGGGATACAGAAGCACAAAACTGTCTGTGCTCTCCAATGAAATTACTCCTGTACTGCAATGTGCATGACAAACTCGTGGCCTGAGCTGATGTATCCACCCATACAAAGATGTCCCCTAATGTTCCACAATAGGGGAACACCTACCAGAGGTCAGTTGCTCCCCTCTGAGTATAGCCTAAGTTTTGTTATTGTTTCATGTAGCATCAGTCCTTGTATCGTGGGTAGCCCACTGTAGTCAGGCAGTTACTGCAGATTGACTTCGGCGGTTCTTCCCTTTGTAAAACATTCTGACCTCTCCCAGGGGAGGCCCAGAGGGTTGTCTTTGGCAGAGTCTAGACTGGTAGGCTTGTCCTGTACTATGTTGTCTTCATTCATGTAGGTTTTGAGAGAAGAAAGGATCCAGCACTAGGAAGCACACACAGATTCAGCTGGGGCAAAAGCAGTAGCAGCTGATAGTTCTTGATGCCTGGATAAAGGGAAAGGAACAAGTCTATACATGCCAGCAGCTAACCTGTGCCCTGAGTTCTGTTTTGACGGATGCACCTCTAGCAACTGCTAGAGAGCACAGAACTGCAGCTGGTTCTCTGCTGTGGTTATGTCATGTCACTTTTAGCAGCGGTGCACTTCATGTGGTGCAGAACTCAAGACATAATTTCACCAGAAGAGAGCATGGTGGTACACCAGATGGGAATATGACATGGTTTTGCGCTGCATAAGGACAAAGTTGAAAGGAAAACAGCTAACATAGATGCACTGAATTATATGGTTTAACAGCTGTGTTTGTTGTAGTTAAGCTTTACATTTGACTGTGATTGTTAGTATTTGCCAAACCACAGTTTGCACAGCAGAGCCAAGCTGACAGGATAGCCTGAGAGGTAAAGTAAATCTGTGTAACCTGATTAACAAAGGTTAAATTACTTAGTTTATGTCATAACAAATAAGATTTATAAACAAGTTTGAGTACCTGTTTTTTCAGTACTTCAGAAATTGCTAATATCAATTGAATTAATGCTGTAATTAATTAAAAGAGAAGTTACAATAGACAACTTGAATTTCATACAGCAAACTATAGTACAGTGCAGATGGCAATAGGGTAGGGACGAATAAGGGGACAAATCACTAGAAAATACTGCCTGAACATTGTTTTAGCCTGTGGATAAGCTGTGGTAAGTTCTGCTTCCTTGAATTTCTCTTTTGTTTTTTTGGTAAATACCTTCCTGTTCTGAATCATGTGATGTTATTTGATCCTCCAATCCAATCGGGAGTTTGAAGTCAAGTCCACACAAAAGGACTTCAGTAGCTTTCAGCTGGAGGCCTTTCTGGATGGTGAAGTGTGATCATTGGTTTTTGAACATTACAAAGGATCTAAGGTTGAAGTTCAGACTAATTCAGGATAAGATGATCTGTGCTGTCTTGCTATTT
This sequence comes from Rhinopomastus cyanomelas, assembly GCA_013400115.1. Classification (NCBI taxonomy): domain Eukaryota; kingdom Metazoa; phylum Chordata; class Aves; order Bucerotiformes; family Rhinopomastidae; genus Rhinopomastus; species Rhinopomastus cyanomelas. The sequence goes on along the minus strand of VXBP01001942.1, from coordinate 10,777 downwards.
CTGGTGCAGACCACATGTTGTAGAAGTCAAGTAATTGCCTTATGATTGCAGGTTGTAAAAGGGAGTGCAGTGCTTTCAGGAGAGAATATAGCAACTTCTAAAACTAAATATTTTAGCAATGACAGACGGAATGGCATTGAATGCTGAGCATTAACATACCACACTTAATGCTGTCTAGGTGCAGCATGCCATGGAGACCTTACAGAGAAGCTGAAGCTGTTGTACAGAATGCATGTTTTGCCTGGTAAGTAAATTATGTTAAAATAACTGTTGTTAAGAACAGAAATGTGGAGTAGAGTTGTTTATGACTAGTTCTCACAATTAAAAGTGAGTTTATGGGAATTACTGTAGCTGTTTATACAGCAGTGAAATAAGAGTGTCTGCCATAAGCAGACATGGATTAGAGAAGTCTGCAGGCCCGCCTATTGCTTCTGCCAGAAATCAGCCATATTTACATGTCTCTTGCCTGTTCAGCTGGGGATGATGACTTCTCACATGCATAACAGATACAATGTTCTTCAGGATTTGGTTCCATAACGCAATGAATTTGACAGCAAGGCTAGCCTAAAATGCTCCTGCATGCGCTGGCTATCCATTTCTGTTGCCAGGCTTGATTTCCCCCCTGAGCTCCACGTCTTTCACAGATGTGTGTTCCAGAAAGCTGTACAAACTGTTTGACTTAGCTAAGTGAGAAAGGCAATTTAGGGTGGAGAGGGAATGGAAACACCTCAGAACAGTTTTGCCACTGAATAAAATGATGTAATGGAATCACATATTGCCTAGCTTGTCATAATGAACCTATTGCTGCTTGTATTGAATCAGCAATTTAAATATGTTGTAACTGCTTGGATAGTTTAATTCTCATGCACGCTTATATCTTCTGGTAAAGATACCTGAAAGTACTTTGACAAGACATTCACCTTCCTGTGCTGTGAACACTGACTGCTCCTAGCTGGCTTTGCTGGAGGGTAGGGTTGAGTGATTCACTCATTTAAGCCGAAGAAAATACTTGAAATTCTTGAACTGTAATGGAAGGGACCCATTTTTAAGAACACAGCTTCCAGTACTGAGGACTGCTAAGCTCATACCAAATCACGGCAGACAGTCTCCACAGCTAGGAAAGGCTTCTTTACCTGCATAGGACACACTGAGCTGCACAGAAGAAAGGAATGGAAGCAGCCATGGGACGATGGAAAAGCCAGCTTCTGAAGGCATCCAGCTGCTTGTTAGTCAGACAGTATTAGATATTGAGGAGGAGACATTACAGGTCCACTTATTAATCTCTTGTGAGCTGAAAAGGGATTATTCCTAACCTCCTACATCCTCACGCTTCTATAAACTGACGTTCTGAATGGATGCCATGGAAATACATTCAGATTTTTAATTAAAGAGTAAAACTTCTAATAAAATAATTTTATTACATGTATTAAATAATAGATCCATCCCCTGAGCAAGAAGAACCAGACTCAGCTTTTGAAGCTACTCAGTACTTTTTTGAAGACATCACACCAGAATGTACACATGGTAGGCATCTCTTGGGCAGATGAGGTAATGCATTTCAAACAACTTGTCTTTTTAGGAAGCTGTTTTTCGACTGGATTAAACTTTGTAAGTAATAATTGAAGTAATTTTGTGGATAATTGTGGCAACTGGCTGAACAGGAGCCAGCAGGGTGCTCAGATGGCCTGGAAGACCAATGGCATCCTGGCCTGGATCAACAATAGTGTGGCCAGCAGGACTGGGGACATAATTCTCCCTCTGTCCTGGGCACTGGTGAGGCCTCTCCTCGAGTACTGGGGCACTTCAGGGCCCCTCACTTCAAGAAAGAGATTGAGGGGCTGGAACATGTCCGGAGGAGCAACCAGGCTGGGGAAGGGACTGGAAAGAAAGTCTGATGAGGAGAGGCTGAGGGAGCTTGGGGGTTTACCCTGGAGAAGAGGGTACTCAGGGGGGCACCTCCTCTTTCTACAGCTCCCTGAAGGGAGGTTGTAGTCACGTGGGGGTCAGGCTCTTCTCCCAGGCAACTAGCACCAGGATGAGAAGGCAGGGCCTCAAGCTACCAGGGGAGGGTTAGGTTGGATGTTAGGAAGCCCTAACAGAAAGGGTGATCAGACCCTGGAATGAACTGCCCAGGGTAGTGGTGGAGTCCCCATCCCTGAAGATGTTTAAGGACAGCCTACCTGTGGCCCTTAGTGCCATTGTCTGATGTTGTAGTTGCTAAGGCAACTACACTGCAACAGTCTGGTGATGTGAGGTTATGGACTGGTCTGGATGAGCTCAGAGGGCTTTTCCAGCCTCAGTCATTCTGGGATTCTGTGATATAAGTCCTGATGAAGAGTGAGAATGAATATATTGGATTTCATTATCAGAACTTAAAATTGCATAAAAAACTGAAGCCAAAACATACATCAAAATGTAGTTCAACAGTCTGAGAGATCTTTTTGTGCTCCAATGAGCATGTGTGTCTCATTGCTGTTATCTTAAATGGCCTTCTCTTTCTTGAGATACTCGGCATTAAGTTTCTCTCAGATTCAAGAAAAATACTGCCTATCCTTCAGATCATGGGTTGGGGGAGGAAGGATGGTTGTTTGAAAATACAGATAAAAATTATTAGACTAGAGATGGCAATTTTAAGTCCTGATTAGACAAAAGAAGAGACACTAGTGTAATCGCTGCATATATAGTGTACCAGAAGCTGTTTGTGTTACAGTAACACAGGCTAATCACTGGCCCACACAAATAAAACCTGAAGTTCTCTTTGTCTTAGCAGTTACATTAAGTGTGTAATTTGTCAGCAGATTTAAGAACAAGCAAAAGTCATGATTTAATTCAGTCCTTCACTCTGCATTTTCTTTGGTGTAAATATTTTCCTTAGTTTGCACTGTACACATGAAAAGTCATTACCTATCACTAAAGCCACATTGACCTCTCTGCCCCCACCCCTCTACTTCCTAGTCATTGGCCTGGACAGCAGGAACAAACAAGGAGCAGATGATGGTTTTGTGACAGTGAGTCTGAAAACAGACAAAGGTATGCATGGTATTTCCACATAAGTGACAACTGTCATTTCTTGTAAAGATGCTCCTTTTAAAAATAGAAAAAAAAGAGTAATGTTTCTTCCTGGATTTTTTCTACTGTCTGGGTAATTTGTTCATAATAGGTAAGAAGAGCTCACAAGAGAATCGAAATTATCTGAGAATATGGAGCCAAGAGAATAAATCCAAAGCAAAAAACACAAAGGACTTGCCCAAACTGAATCAGGTACATCTGTAGACAATTACGTACCGTCTGTTAACTTTATACTTTCCTCAGATGCCTGTAAATACTCAATACATGAACACTGAATAAAGGGTTTATTTTGAGGCAAATACTTTTTTACAAGAGCGGCAGTCAGCTGATGCCAGAAGTTGTTTTCAATGTGCTGCGACTGGCAGTCAGTCACCTCCCAAACTTCCTAAAAATAGCCACAGATAGGAATGGTAACATATTATTTTGATCTCTAGTGAGAGGGTGGTAGGACACTGAGTATCACCATCTAACTCATCATGTCATATATATTACTGAAATAATCAGTTTCTATTTTGTAGCTGATACTTGGCCTGATTACCCTTAGATCTGCAGCAGCTAAGGATGGTTTATTCCCTGTAGGACAATTCTTCTTACTTCATGAAGCCCTAAGCAAATCTCTTTCCTGTTTAATTTGAGTTTAGATTTCCAAAAGGCTCACATCCAGATGAGTTACCACAGTCAGTTAAAAGAGTGCTGCAGGTCCCTTATTTCATTTTGCATTATGTCACATCAGTTTTATCAGAGCCCTGGTTATACTGGGCATTTTTACTATAAGAAAATCCACCAGAATGAAGGCAGTGTGTCTCTTTGCTCGCTCTCTGTTGTCCTCTTGTGGCTGTAGGGAAAGAAATGTACATTGGAAGAAACATTTAACATTTTATTCTAAATAGCTTTGAGACATGCAACACATCTGGCCACCCAAGCATAGAAAATGCTTTCTAGACTGCACCTGCACTATTGCCAGTGTCAGTCTAATTCTGTGTGTCATTCCTCCATTCCAGGCTTTTATTACCAAGTTAGCAGCTCTCATTCTGATTTGTTTCCTGTGCTCTCATTAATGTTTCCTCTGTCTGTGTTTAGGGACAGTTCATTGAACTGAGCAAGACAATGTACAACATGTTCAGTGAAGACCCCAATGAACAAGATCTGTACCATGCTACGGCAGCCATGACCAGCTTGCTTTTGGAGATAGGTGAGGTTGGTAAGCTCTTTAGTGTGCAGCCCATCAAAGAGGCTGACAGCAGCACAAACAGCTGCAGCGAAACTATTCAGAGCGAGCTGTTCCAGAAGAAGGAGTGCCAGCAGTACCACCTCGAACAGCACAAGGTGTTCCAAAGCAGCCTTGTCACCAGCGATGAAGAGGCTGTTTCCACTGACAGGACCCTGAGCATGCAGATGGAAGACATTAAACTTGAGGACTCTTCTCCCAGGGACCACGGAGCCTGTTCTTCCATGCTCAGTTCTGATGATGATACGAAAGATGATAGTTCAATGTCCTCCTACTCAGTGCTGAGTGCGGGTTCACATGAAGAAGAAAAGCTGCACTGTGAGGACATCAGTGAAGACACGGTTTTGGTGCAGAGCAACCATACCACTTCTCTTTGCAGAAGCACTAGCATCGACAGAGATTGGGCCATAACCTTCGAACAGTTTTTAGCCTCCCTTTTGACTGAGCCAGCGCTGGTTAGGTACTTTGACAAGCCCGTATCCATGATGGCCAGAATCACTAATGCTAAAAACATCAGGATGATGGGCAAACCAATAACCTCAGCCAGTGACTATGAAATCTCTACTATGTCGGGATAAAAGGCAATTGTGGTTTTTGGTTTTTTTTTAGTTCTGTATTTATTAGTACTTGGCACAGGCCCTGATATTTCTGAAACATGATTGTTTTCACCGATGTGGAAATGTTGGGGTGCAGACTTAACTATCTTGAAGTATAATCACTTTTTTCTGTGGGAAATGCTACACAAATGCACATTTTATTCAAAATACAGAAAGAAGATCTCAGTTGTGAGTGATGTGTGTGTATTATTAACCTTGCTGTCCATAGAAACTGGCGAAGATGAGGTCTTCATTTCTAAAGGTAAACCTTATGCTAATATTTATGTGCATTTTTAAAATAGACAGAGAGAGAGATTGGATTATTGGGAACAAAGCTGGAAGTAACTAAGGAAGCTAAACTAAGAAACACTACTGTACCGAAAAGGCAGAGAAAACCTGTTTGGCTTTCCCTGGACTTGGTGGCCTCTGGCTGTGCCAAAACCAGCAGGGAGAAAGTCCAAAGACAGTGAGTGCGGATCCCAGGAGAGATTGCAGGAGTCTCTAAAAACTGAAAGTTGTCTCTAAAGAGCTGAAAAATATTTATGATATATACTGCTAAGGCTGGATGCACAGCATATATAGCTTAGCTCCTGAAACTAACCTTTACCACCAACCTATTGTATCCTTGTTAGATTAAGAAAACAAAAGCCTGTATTGCAAAAGTCTTCATGTACAACAGTGTAAAGTAGCAGCAATGAAAAAAATCAGCAAGATAATGGAACTGAGTGTTAAAGTCTTACTGAGAACACTTGATATAAAATGAATAGTATCCTGTATCAACTGACTGAATATGTTAAACTGAAAACTAGAGCACCTGCACTTTGAATTCCTGCTTCTTTTGTACAGGTATTCAGGACTTTGTGTTTTTTAATTTTGTTAGCTGTTTTTTAATTCATATTTGTTCAGTTGAAGCTTATGCCTACATGCCTAACCTTCATTTGCTCCTGTGAGCACATTTTCTGTAGAATATTACTCATTTTTTATACTCCTGTCTGTTGTGTCTGTGTAACTTGCAGCTTTTTTAGCAGAAACTGTGTTTAATTCTTTTCAAATAGAAGAATGCTTTTAAACTGTTCGATGATGTGGTTTCTAACTGCCGACAGATAATGTGAACAAATAAAGGTAACTCTGCACAGATTTGGTTTTTAACTATTAAGCTAGAGGGAAAAGTAGATGATTGTGTTTTATTCCACAAATGACTTTGCATCTTCAATATCAGGTTTCAGAACAAAAGTTTGTTGTTTCCCTGCCTGGCCTTAACACTCCATTAATATGTTTTCTTCCCAGCTGTGAGAAGCACTACCCAATTTGGTTGAACAGTTTTCCCTGCTTTACTCGTCTTTGGTGACAACAGTTGTTACCACTTTTCTAAGACTCCCAGGTACTTTGTGGTTGTCTGTTTGCTGTGGCAAATCGATCCTCGCTACTCATACAATTGTTGTCTCAGTTTACTGTTGTTTTTGCTTTTGTTTGGAGTACAGTTGTTCTTTAGAATTCAGCCAACTGTGAAGACACCAGTACAGTCTTTCTGCATGTAGGACCACATGGGTTGGTTTGCATGTCTATCAAATAACGATGTACAGTTGAAGCTGTAATCACTATTTTATTACTTTGTTGGTACAGGGTCCAGTCCTATTTCATGTATTCATCAGTGTCCTGGAAGAAAGGGCAGCGTGGACCCTCAGCAAGTTTGATGATGTTATAAAACTGGGAGGTGTAGCTGCCATGCCAGAAGGCTGTGCAGCCATCCAGAGTGACCTGGGCAGGCACCAGTTTGAGTGGGGTGAAATGGTGAAATTCCGCAAGAGCAAGTTTAGAGTGCTGTGTCTGGAGAAGAGCAAACCCAGCAATCAGTACAGCTGAAGAGCAGCTCTGGAGAAAAAGGTGTGGGGGTGCTGGTGGACCACAGGCTGACCATCAGCCAGCATTGTGCCCTTGTGGCTAAGAAGGCCATTGGTTTCCTGGGGTACATTAAGAATGTAGCCAGTATGTTGAGGGAGGTTCTCCTTCCGCTCACCTGTGACCTGGTTAGGTTACATCTGGAGCACTGTTTCCAGTTGTTGGCTTCCCAGTTCAAGAGAGATGAGACTTTTCGGGAGAGAGCCCAGTGCAGAGCAGCCCAGATGATAAGGGTACTGGAGCATCTCTTCCTTATGAGAGGCTGATTGCTGGGGCTGTTNGGGGGGGGATCTTATAAATGCTTTAAATGGTGAGTATCAGGAAGATGGGACCAGACACTTCTCAGTGGTGCCCAGTGATAGGGTATGGGCAGTGGTCATGAACAGGACACATAAGGTTCAATCTACACACAAACTTTCTCACTGTGAGGGTAACAAAGCACTGTTTAACTCACTAGACAGACTGCCTAGTGAGGTCATGTAGTCTCCAGAGATACTCAACCTGTGTGGATGTGTTCTTGTGTGATGCTTTTTAAGTGATCCTGCCTCTGGTAGAGGAGTTGGACAAGATGATCTTCAGAGGTTCCTTCCAACCCCTACCATTCTGTGATTAAGATGACAATGCATGGCAGCTGAATAAGTTGTCAACAGAAGTCTTCAACACTAAGGGTGAGGAGTCTGTCATGATCACGTAGTTTGAATCTATCACAATCTTCCACACCCCTCTAGAGATGCATAGACCACAGATGAAAAACATTTCTTCATGTTAGCAAGGCTTGCCAGCTTTGCTCCACACCCCTCCCACAGGGCTGCCAGCCTGTACATGGATCACAACATTTGTTTTGCTGTAACTATCCTTTTAAGAGGCACCCACGAGTGACTGCTGTAACAGGCAACTTGTTTGTTTTGTGCCAGTAGCCTCCCTTACCTTCCTGATCCTATCAACAAAGTTCCTCAGTGTCAGCCAGGTTATTAAGAATGGCTTTGCTATGGGTAGCAGCCAGGTGGAGTGGTTTTCTCCACATGTTTTTGGGATGATGCTGCTGACGAGTAAGGCCACAACAGATGGCCACCTGGCAGTTACCAATTTGATGACAATATCCAGTGTGACCTGTTCTTTAGTATCTGGGCAGGAGCTGAGAAGAAAGCCACAGAAGAGTTCAACTGATGAGCAAGAAACTGTTATTAAAGCTGTATCTGTACATGTAGGTTGCCACAGAAGCAAGGAAGTGTTGGTCTGGAAGTGTTTGTGTGTTGTGGTCTGTGTGCTTTGAGATTGTCTCTCATCTGTGAACAGAGTTTGGTTAGGGCTGCTAGACTTGCAGCTTGGGGGGGGCAGAAAGGAAGATCCATTTTCTTTGCAGAGTGGAAATCTGTGACTGGACATTGGCATGTGATGCTTTTCTAGAAGCTTTGCGGCAATGAAGTGCTGCTGCCTGCCAAAAGACAGGTGGGCGGGTGATAGAGGAGCGAGCTGTTCTGTAAAGCATTCTCTATTTTAAAAAAGTAAATGCTATAAGGAAACATTATTCTCATGTTTATTTCCAGTCTGTCTTTCAACGCATTTAGGGTATGAAAGTGCCTTGGTACTTGTTTCCTTCACTGCAGCATCTTATTGCTTCTGGGTTTTGGTGCTGAGGCCTGTATTTGAGACACATAAAGGTTTGTGTTACACAGGTTTTGAGCAAAGAAATGGAAAGGTTAATGTGGTGCACTAAGCCTACGGAAAATTAGACGACAAAATTATTTCAAATAGAAAAGCATGTTAGGAGTCGTTACACTGTGATGCTGGAGCTTCTGTTGTGCTAGATACTATGTGTCAGGTGTTGTCACAGACTGAGAAGGCAAGGGCTGGTATGGTAGATGTGATGTGGTAGAGAAGGGGGCTGTGTAAGAAAGGCTGTTGGTCAACTGATAAGTTGGTACTTTTGCTTGGCAAGTTGTGCTTCTGGATCTGGTTCCTCAGCTGGGTGCTCTCCAATTTTCTGTATCCCTCATATCATAGGGTCTTTGCTATTGATCTTTGATTTTGCAGCAGCCCTTTTTTCAAAGGGTAATTAGGTCAGTAGGTGCAATACAGAGACCACCAGGAGACTGCTGAGAAGAGTTAGAAATCCATCAGGGTCCTTAAAGCAACAGGACTAAGATGGTGCCTAAGCACAAGAAGCCTGCCAAATAGACAGTGGGTCAGGGAAGGCGCCTGTGGCTGTGTGAGTGTGGCAGAGGCAGGGAGCAGGGCTTGCCTAGGCAATGCTGTGTACAGCAGTTCTGAGGGTTAGTGGTCATTTAAAATGCTGATTAATGGGGACAATATAAATTTTTCTGGTGGCAAATGATTAGAACAAGAGCTGTGGCAGTGAATATTGTGTTGCAATATGTCTGACAGTAACAGAAACATGGGACTGGTACCAGCGACATCGTTGTGTGGCAGTATTTCAGGCCTGGTGTCAGATAACATCTTAAACCTTGTCATAGCATCAGAAGAGAATTCATTCTGCTTCTTCCCTTTTCTGCAGCATTCTGTTCAAATTTTCTGGAAGAGCTGCTCCCTCATCCTGTTTTATGAAATAACTGATGCTGNAATGAGGATGATGAAGGAGGTGGAGCACCTCCCTTACAAGGAGGGGCTGAGGGAGCTGGGTCTTTTTAGCTTGGAGAAGACTGAGGGGTGACCTCATTAATGTCTATAAATGTGTGAGGGGTGGGTGTCAGGAGGATGGAGCCAGGCTCTTCTCAATGTCATGTAGTGATAGGACGAGGGGCAATGGGTGTAAGCTGGGACATAGGAGGTTCCACATAAATATGAGAAGGAACTTCTTCCCAGTGAGGGTGACAGAGCACTGGAACAGGCTGCTCATGGGGGTTGTAGAGTCTCCTTCACAGAGACGTTCAAGACCCACCTGGATGTGTTCCTATGCGATTTGGTCTAGGTGATCCTGCTGTGGCGGGGGGGTGGACTAGATGATCTTTCAAGGTCCCTTCCAATCCTTAATGATTCTATCATTCTGTGATATAGCTGACCAGCTTGATCTCTGGAGGAAGGTCTCTTTGTAGTGCAGTGCCTGTTCCACTCTTCTGAATAAAATCTGCCACAGGCGAGATCTCATTCTCATGTAGTCCTACTTTGTTTCTATTCCTGAAGATTAGAAGTGAAGACACTTCTATTAGTGTAACAAAGACCGTGGGAGAAACACAAGCGAAACTGAAAAGCCAAGTAAATTAACATACTTGTAAGGAGATGAAAGCATGGTGGGAGATAGAGGTAAAAATGTTTCCTTAGTTAAAGACAATAAAGCATATCAGGGCTTCTCTTTCTTTATCCAGAGTTTTCCTCTAACTGTTTTGTTGCTGAAAGTTTGCTCTCCTGAACAAAAATAATTGCATTTTCAGTTCATAGAATCATAGAACAGTTTCAGTTGGAAGAGACCTTCAAGATCTTGAAGCCCAACATTTTTCTAGCCCTATCAGCAGCACTAAACTCTGTCCACCAATGAACATCTACTCTTCAACACCTCCAGGAATGGGGACTCAACGCTCTCCCTGGGCAGCTGTTCCAGTGCCTGGCAGCCTTTTCAGGAAAGAAATTCCTCCTGACATCCAACCTGAACCTCCCTGGTGCAGCCTAAGGACATTTGCCCTCATCCTATCACAGACTGCTAGGGAGAACGGACTGTCGCAGTTTCAAAATTACTAAAATTTTCAGATGTGCAGAGGTTGTGCTTTTATGAAGAAGAAAAGAGAAGTAGTTGTGTAGCTTTTAGAGGACCCCTCCCCCACCAGGAAATTGTCCTTGGGAAAAGTGTCCCTTTCCCAGGACCTGCCCCAGATGTGCATGTCTAGGTCAGCCTATAAAAAGCAGGGCAGGCTGTTTGCTCTCTCTCTTGTGCTGCAGGTTCTCTTGGGCTGCAGGCTGTCAGCCGAGCGCCCCATCCCCCGCCTGTTCTTGGGACGGGGTGTGGGATAACTTAAAAATTAAACTTATATTA
>VXBP01001939.1:8970-30783 GCA_013400115.1 Rhinopomastus cyanomelas | reverse complement strand
TGGTTGTAAGCTGGAACATAGGAGGTTCCACATCAACCTGAGAAGGAACTTCTTCCCAGTGAGGGTGACAGAGCACTGGAACAGGCTGCCCAGGGAGGTTGTAGAGTCTCCTTCACTGGAGATGTTCAAGACCCACCTGGATGTGTTCCTGTGTGACTGTGTCTAGGTGATCCTGCTGTTACAGAGGGATTGGATTGAATGATCTTTCAAGGTCCCTTCCAATCCGTAGTGATTCTATGATTCTATGATTCTGTGAAACGTGGCTTCCAAGGTCTACGACAGCTCAACATATAATGAAACACAAGATGAAAAGTGTAAAAATACCACACTACAATCTAAGGGCATTAAAAGATCTTTCAGGTACTCTCATGGCTGTGGTTCTTGTGAGTGAAGTTACATGACCTTCGGAGAAGGGGACAATGAGCAAGGGATAGAAATCACCATTTGTTCTGCCATTCCATGGATTTCACTTCTGATTGGGAAGAGAAGGAAGACCTGCAAGCTTTGCAGGGAAGAGAAAGAAAAGTCAGTGTCATTGTCCATCTCTGTGAAGAGTTCCCAGTAGTGGCTTCAGCTGCACTGTCACCAACAGTTCTGATAACAATGTGGAGGGACAGTAAGTGTCCCTGAGGAAGGGAACACATGCCCACAGCAGTTTTACTCTGCTATCAACTGTGGTCTAACAAACTGTGGCAGGCTGTTTTCTTCCTGTTACTCAGAAGTCCTCCTGCCAGCTTTCTGTGTAGACACACGTGTGACAAATGCTAATAAAATAAGCACACATCAGTATCACAGTATCACAGTATCACAGTATTATCAAGGTTGGAAGAGACCTCATAGATCATCAAGTCCAACCTGTCACCACAGAGCTCAAGGCTAGACCATGGCACCAAGTGCCACGTCCAATCCTGCCTTGAACAGCTCCAGAGTTGGCGACTCCACCACCTCCCTAGTAAATGAGCATGTAAAAATTAGAAGCAATTGGGAGGCACAGATGGACTCACAAGTTCCAGTTGTTGGAAGGAGCACAAGCAGGGTCAGAACAAGGCCAGTGTATTCTGCTTCCAAGGTTCCTTTGTGCTGGCAAGAACATGTGTGCAGGTTTGTTCTGGCCATGCTGACGTGAGCACGGCATCAGGTCACTTCTGACCAACGTAGCTGTGCCAGAAGGAGAAACTTGGTGTGTCAGTGTGCTTGTAGGAGCAAGCCTGTGCTTTGCTTGGCGTAGGAGATTCCACCTGGGAAAGGGTGACGGGCTGGAGTGCATCTTCCTTTCTGCAGGGTAGGCACAGTGGCTGGCAGTGAAGGGAGGCAAGTGAGGAGGGTTGCAAAGCACTTCTGCGTGGTGTGACTGGTAGCCTATGCTCTGCTTGGGAAGCCATGGGAGTGAGGAGCTGTAGCTCCTTTAGCATCCTGACCTAGCGATCCTGCTACTGCCACAGAATGACTAGTCTGTGTAAGCTCTGACCACATGGTTATTCTTTCCTGGGTTACAAACCCCAGAGAAGTGCTCCTCATGCCACCTTGGCTTTGAACTCCTATTTTACTCCTATTTTAGTTTTTTGCTCTCAGGTGTACCAGGTGGCTTCTGCGTCAATGAGAACCAAACTCACCTTTTGCTCATCCTGCTGCTTCCCACTGCTCTGTCAGAGAGCACACCCTGGCTGACAGAGTGTCTTGCCTCTCCATGTGTGTGCTACCACCACCAGAGCAGCACGTGTTCAAAACAAATAAACCCAAACCCTGGGCTGTGTTCCCAGCTCGCTCCCCGAGTGTTTAGCTAAAGCACCATTTGTAGGAGATCGGAGAGATGCTCTGTTCTTTGAATAAATGCTGCTATTTCTACTTGTTTTTATTCCATCATAGAGTAAAAAAGACTCTGTTTTCCAATTTTTCAGGAGGAAAAACCACTGCCACATTACATTGTGGGCGACTGAAAGTTCCTTGGGCAATGCTAACTTCCTCCTGTTGGCAGCTTCCCGTTCCTCGCCAGCGCAGCATTACAGTATTACCAAGGTTGGAAGAGACCTCACAGATCATCAAGTCCAACCTGTCACCACAGAGCTCAAGGCTAGACCATGGCACCAAGTGCCACGTCCAATCCTGCCTTGAACAGCTCCAGAGTTGGCGACTCCACCACCTCCCTGGGCAGGCCATTCCAGTGGCCAGTGACTCTCTCCGTGAAGAACTTTCTCCTCACCTCAAGCCTAAATTTCCCCTGGCGCAGCTTGAGGCTGTGTCCTCTTGTTCTGGTGCTGGCTGCCTGAGAGAAGAGAGCAACCTCCTCCTGGCCACAACCACCCCTCAGGTAGTTGTAGACAGCAATAAGGTCTCCCCTGAGCCTCCTCTTCTCAAGGTTAAACAATCCCAGCTCCCTCAGCCTCTCCTCATAGGGCTTGTGCTCAAGGCCTCTCAGCAGCCTCGTTGCCCTTCTCTGGACACGCTCAAGCACCTCAATGTCCTTCCTAAATGGAGGGGCCCAGAACTGGACGTTCAGGACGGATTCCATTCTTGAGCTCAGCCTTTTGGTGCCTTCTGCAGTTAGGGCTGCCTGTTGCAACGTGGGGTTTTGTGGTGGAAACTGAAACAAGTCCGTGTCAGCAGTGTGTGGAGCAGGCACCGTAACTCAGTGGCCACCAACCCAGAGAGAATTAACTTGTGGGGGAAGGGGAGAGGGCAGACACATCACACAGGTAAGTGACCTCAAGCACACCCTTCCACAAAGCAAGGCCCCCATGAAGGGGGTGACACTGTCACTGTACTAGGACGAGCACACTCGCACCTGAGTCCCGGAAGGGAAGAAGAAACATTTGTGCTCTGAGTCTTTCTGTGGCTGATACAGCTCTTGTGTTGGTTCACAGTGCAGAGAGATGCAGCTTCCTCCTGGTTGCCTTTCCCCCCTTCTTTGTGTGATCCTTGCTTGGCAGCTAAAACAGTTGAGCATGTCTATGTAGCTGATAAGAGAAATTACTGTCACAGAGAGAACTGCTTCTAGAGTACATCCCTCCCCTTGGCTGAGTGTAGGTTTCAGCATCCCTGTGTAATGAAGAGCTGGGAAAGCATTTACACACTGGTGTAGTGTCAGCTTTTTAGTAATGAAGTAGAACGTGCACAATTGTGAAAACCATATCTGCAAAGACATGTTTAGTCTGGCTTTGCCTTCCTGTGTTCAGTCCATAGACTAAGATCCCTTTTGAACTAAATCCTCTAGCCTTTGTGTTCTCCTGCCTTGTGGTTTGCTCTTGCACGATGCTTTGTTATCTCACCTTGCGCGTTGCGGCGCTCACACGGGGCTTGTGCTGTAGGACTGCCCACGGTGCTGGACCAGCAGTGTCCAGTCCTTTCGTTGTAAAACATGAAGCAAAGCTGGGGAGGTTTTGCCACTACACAAAATTAGATCTGTACTGTACTGCTGTCGCCGAAGCTGCTTGATTTGGAACATGTCTGCAGCTGCCATAAACTCTTCGCTTTGTAACCTAAAGTCATCATCATAGGATCATCATAGGATGTTAGGGGTTGGAAGGAACATTAGGGATTGGAAGGGACCTCAAAAGATCATCTAGTCCAGTCCCCCAACCACAGAAGGATCCCCCAGATCCAGTCACACAGGAACACGTGCAGGCAGTTTTAAAAGCCTCCAGAGATGGAGACTCCACAACACCCCAGAGCATCCCCTTCCAGGGCTCTGTCATCCTCACTGTGAAGAAGATCCTCCTCATCTTGCTGTGGAACCTCCTATGTCCCAGCTTACACACACTGCCCCTTGTCTTATCATTAGATCACACTGAGCAGAGCCTGGCTGCATCCTCCTGACACCCACCCTTCACATATTTATCAACACTAATGGGGTCACCCCTCAGTCTCCTTTTTTCCAAGCTCAAGGGGACCCAGCTCCCTCAGCCTCTCCTCATCAGGGAGGTGTTCTGCTCCCTTTAGCATCTTTGTGGCCCTGTGCTGGAATCTCTCCAGCAGCTCTATGTCCTTCTGGAACTGAAGGGCCCAGAATTCTGTTATAATGAATGCAGCTGTTTAATTGCAGTTTGTTTGAAGGATGCAGCAGTGGTCTGTCACTAAAGGAGTATCTATACTTTTCAGGCAAGAGGGAGCTGAAGACAGCACTTAGTCCCAACAGGCATTCATGTCCACACTCAAGGAGGAAAGGTCATCTGTATCACTTGAAGGAAAAGCACTAGATTCAGAAAGCAATCAAAACTCAAACTGTAAAACAAAGCCTGAGAAACATTCAGCTTTTCTCCTTCAAACACAACCTCTGTAGCTGCTCAACACATGCAGGTGTATGCCCCTACAATCTCAATTTTGTGTGTACCTCCCTGAGCTCACACACCCACGAGCTCACACACCCACGAGCTCACACACCCACGAGCTCACACACACACCCGCAGGTGCTCTTGCCCAGAGACTGTGTTCTGCAGCACAGCTGGTAAACAGAGTCTTTCTGGAGACAGAACGAGATGACTGTCAATTGTCACTCCCACCCACTAATGAAAAAAAGCCAAGAAACCTCAGTAGAGAATGAGCTTCTTCTAATTAATGCTGAACAATTTTCATTGACAAAGCAAAAAGCAGCAAGTGGATGGCTAATTTAGACGTCGAGTGATTAATGCATGGAGAGGCAGCTGAGGAAAAAGACAAATTCAGGAGCAGCTATGGAAATTTATGTATGAGGGAGTCAACACCCTATCCTGATCTCAGTTACACAGTTGTAAATCTGTTCTCTTAATGGGAGTAGTCAGCTTTTTCATTTGCATATAGCAGACATGAAAATAGAATTTAACCCGGCATGCGTTTGCAGTTCTGAGTTTGGGTGAGTGAAAGGGAAGAACTGTGTGTGCTTGCGTGTGATAAACTGCAAATGCACGAGGCATTCCGTATCTCCTGGTGAGAAATGCAGAGCGTTAGCGCGTGCGATTGTGTCTGCGCGTGCCGGTGGTGGGGGCTGTCTGACAGAGCATGGCAGGGTGAGAACATGTTTGTCCCTAGACTCCCTGGCTGAGCGCGAACGGCTCCTGGAAATGCTGCTTCACAGGACAGAGCAGTAGGTGGGAAGGTGGAGGTTTCACTGCCTTCCTCTCCGCGTGGTGTTTCGGAGCTGGTCATGCCAAGGCAGAGCTCTCCAGTCGCACCTGCGGTGCCCTGGAGATCTGTAGTGCCTGCTAATGCCACTGTCTTTGGGGAGGAATAATCACCCCTGGAACACCAAGGAAAGGCAGACCCCAGCTGCCTTTTCTCCTGTGCCAAGCAAGGAGAACTTCTCCTTCCTACCAGGTGCTCAGGTTTTTCCCTAGACCTGTGCACGCTGCCCATCACCACCACCTCTCTCCCATCCTTGCCTGGAGGGCTGTGGCTGCTCTCCACCTGCCTGGAGCGTGTGTGCTGGCAGAGTGTGGAGGTCACAAACAGCAGTTTGCCGTGTGCAAGCTTCTGAGAAGCAGGGGCTATGTTTTTAACTGCTCCACGTTCTCTGCTGGCTGCAATGTGATGCTGAGGAATTTACTGCTGCAAGAACGTGCCTGGAATACCACGCAGCTTCAGCACTGTGCTGCGCCGCAGAGCCCTGACTCAGTGTTGCTCTGTGACTTTCCTCCGTTGCTTCTGCTCTGGAAAAAATGGGGCCTTGTGGTCCTGGCGGCTGCTGGCACGGCAGGGACAGCTGCTGGGATTCAGTGAGGAGTGGGGAAGCAGGGAGAGACAGCAGCTGTCTAAACTGTAGGTAGCTCAGTGAAGGAGTCCCCCTGGAATATTACTCCACATTTTAGTCTGAACAGCACGGAGCAGCACACGCTGCCGTTGCCAAGCCTGGCTGTAATGCCCCCGATGCAAGCGGGTTTCTCTGCAGCTTCCAAAGTGCCAGGAACATTTCACAGGTAGGACAACGCACGCTCCGGCGACCAGCAGGGCTAGAATTTGCCTGGCACACTCCCTGTGGTGAATCCTGGAGAAAATAAACTTACATTTGTGGTTCTTCCGTGTCCCACCAGTGCAGGTGCTAGCACAGGTTTGAAATGGTGGTTTCTATCACAAAACCCGTTTGAATTGTGAGACCCAGTGCATTTGCAAAGTGAAGGTCTAGATACAGAACCACAGAGTCATGAAGGTTGGAAGGGACCTCCAAGATCAAGGCCAGCCCCCAAGCCAACACCGCCATGCCCACTAAACCATGTTTTCAAGCACCATATGAAGATCAGCATGACTTAATGTAACTCCTGAGGGGCTGAGCCTGTCACAGCAGCATAAATGCTAATGGAGACAGGTTACTTGCACCAGCAGATCCTTCCAAAATGGGAGATGGAATCACAGAACATCAGGGATTGGAAAGGTCCTTGAAAGATCATCCAGTCCAATCCCCCTGACACAGCAGGATCACCTAGACCAAGTCACACAGGAACACATCCAGGCGGGTCTTGAACACCTCCAGTGAGGGAGACTCCACAACCACCCTGGGCAGCCTGTTCCAGTGCTCTGTCACNGGTCAGTTCCCAGTTTGTACTGGTACCTGGGGTTGTTCTTGCCCAGATGTAAGACTCTGCACTTACTCTTGTTATAGCTCATTAGATTTTTCTCAGCCCAGCTCTCCAGCCTGTCCAGATCTCGCTGAATGGCAGCACAGTCTGCAGGGGTGTCGGCGACACCACCCAGCTTTGTGTCGTCACCAAACTTGCTGACAGTGCATGCCAATCCCTCATCCAAGTCATGAATAGATTGGATGAGCATCATGAGATACCCGCAGCCTCCACAGCAGAACCCCCCAGCCCCTCTGCCTGAGAAACACGCAGGACCCCGGGTGTCCTGCTGGGGTCTGGCTGCAGTCCGCTCCTCAGGACGGAGGCTGAACGCAGGGGAGGCGACGCGTACTCCTGCGGGGTTCGAGCTTTGCGTGAGGCCCCCGCTGCCCCCTTGTTGCTGGCAGGATCCCTGGAAACGTCGTGGACTGCTGTTTTCACATCGTGATCTGGGCTTGACTAACGTCCTCGCATCTGGGGGGAAATCGTAGCCCTCACCTAGGGATGTCTGTCTCACTGCTGGAGTAGTAAATACAGGCAGAGCAGCTGCAATGCCCTCTGCTCGTCCAAACTGCTGCGTCCTCAGGAGCACGAGCAAAAATGGGGGGGCAGCGACAGAGAGGCGAGGCTGGTGGGCAGAGGCAGCATCTTGGTTCCGTTTTTCAGTCCTGTGAGATGCAGACAGGCTTTCAGCCATGTAAGCTCTGCCATCACGGTCACCACAGCTACTGGGGTCTACTGGGGTCCTGGCTGCAGTGGTCTTTCCTTGCCAAAGCAGACCCACCAAACGCTACGTGCACCAGGCCTGGAGCAGCACCCCGTGGTTACAGGATGGCTCATGTTTTAATTTTGTGCTGCTCATCCATCACTGTCCTTGGGTCAGCAGCGCTCAAAGTTACTGCTCGAGGTCGGGGTCCCTTCCAATCCCTGATGGTTATTCTACGATTCATTGTCTACAGGACATCTGTTCTTTAATTCTTTTAGCAGCTCACACCTCAGTTCCTGCTTGGTTTGCTGGTTGGTTTATCTTCTACAAAAAATCAGACTGGAGTCTAAACTGCTCCTTGTTTACAAAGGCCAGTGGCTATGAATGGGATCTGGTGAATGAACTCCACTGTGTCCAGTCATGAATGGTAGCCAGGTCGGGCCTGAGCCACATTGGCAGGAGGCAATGATGTGGGAAGCTTGCCCTGCCATTAGCTACTCTGTAGACAACTAATGGATTGAATTCTCAGAGGATCTCAAGCTTAGAGGAAAATCTCAATAGGAATTAAAAATGCCGACCCAGAAGGTGGTGGCATGTTCTGCTTGTCCTTAGTCATGAGTGTGACTGTGCATGAAGGGAGCCATGAGACAACTCTGTGGACTCTGAGCAATGGGAGAAGCCCATCCCTCGGTGTTCTGCTGGAGGCTCTGCAAGGTACCTCCTTTTAACGCTGATGAAAAGCAGAAGGCAAAATCAGAGTGTCTCTGCAGAAAAAGATGCATCTGCAGGCCTGTTTTAGGCAAAGAATCTTTGCTGCCAAGGGCACAGTGATGCTTTTTCCCTCTCACATGCTCCTTCTTAGCCCACATCCATGAAGATGTATGGAAAACCTAGCATTAGGTGATCTCCAGAGGTCCCTTTCAGCCCCCACAATTCTATTTTTCTCGAGCTGGCAGAGCTGGGTGACCTCATGCACCTACTTGTCAGCTCAGCACTTTCAGCTTCAGTGTCCCTCTTTGGATTCATTAAGAAAATATTTAGCATCTGAAGAAAGGAAGGCACCCTGTGGCCAGCTCTGCACAGCCAGGCCACTAAAAACCCATGTTCTGAGGCTGCAGGAGTTACTCCAGGGCAGAGGAGCCCTGGAGTAGTAGTTAATCCTGCAGAGTAGCCCTGAGGAGAGGGATTGGGGGTGCTTGTGGACTAAAAGCTCAACATGAGCCAGCAGTGTGCACTTGCGGCCCAGAAGGCAAACTAGATCCTGGGCTGCATCAGGACAAGTGTGGCCAGCAGGTCGAGGGAGGTGATTCTCCCCCTCTACTCTGCTCTGGTGAGGCCCCACCTGGAGGGCTGTGTCCAGTTCTGGAGCCCTTAGTACAAGGAAGATGTGGAGATGCTGGAGTGTGTGCAGAGGAGGGCCATGAGGATGATCTTTCGAGGTCCCTTCCAATCCCTAATGATTCTATGATTCTATGACTTCTGTCTCCTTGGAAATGAGAGAAATTAGTGGCATCTGCAGAAAGTGACCAACCCTAATCATGGTGACCTGCTGCATCTGAGGGTGTTTAGAATGATCTTCACGAGGTGATTTTGCTTAAATAACAAATAAACAAATACATACAGACAGACATAAATAAATATTGTTTAGCAAACCTCCAGCTTTAGAAGATTTGGGGGGGCTGAGTTGCAAATTTCCTTTAGTTTGGGGTTGTGGTCTCCCCCCCGCCCTGACAAGTCCTTCCAATCTCACGTGCACAAGCTGAGAGAAGCTCCTGAACCTTTAGGCACTAATGTTAGATCTGCCTGTTGTTTCATAAAGGGTGAAGAAATGGGAGCTATTATCTGAAGGGAGCTTTCTTGCAGCGCTCAGGCAGGGAGCTGCCCACATGCAGTCACCCAAAACACAGGACAACTGTTGTGTCCCCCCAGCCAGCTTCTGACCTTGACGGTGAGAACTTGCCACAGGTCCGCGTCGCAGCCCCTGCTCTGGCATCCATCTTGGAGCTGGTGGGATGCAGTTTCTACTCCTGATGGCATCTGCCTCCAACCCCACCCCTGAGGGACACTGGCATTTCCTTCACCCCCAGGGCCTCTCCCAGAGCCCAGCGAGGAAGCTGGGAGGAGGGTTTGCGGAGGCAGCATTTCTCCTGTGTGCCAGGGCTGGGTGAACGGCACCAAGACCCTCCTGGATGTGTTCCTGTGTGACTTGGCCTGGGTGATCCTGCTGTGGCAGGGGGATCGGACTGGATGGTCTTTCAAGGTCCCTTCCAATCCCTAATGATGCTATGACTCTTCAAGCACAAAGGGTCTCAGCGGTGTCGGTATGAGCTCGCTGCTCTTCCTCCTCCCCTCCCGGGGAAAAAAGCCACCAAGCAGAGCAGAAGGAGCGGATTCAGGCCACCAGTGTGAGGTCCCCTTGGTAATCGGGGTGGGGAAGGAAGACGGAAGGGCAGTGCTGCTGACCTGCTGCATTGTGACTTCAGTGCAGTCGCCTTAACGACCTGCTGCGGCTCCAACCCCCAGATGCAATTTACGGCAGAGCAGGCACTCAGGCTTGCTGCTTTCTGCGAGGACCAAGCACCTCTCGGATCAGCACCCCCTCCCTCCCCCCGAGCTTCCTCCGCGGGCTCTGCGCTTTTTTCCCAAGCCCTGTTTTCAGGAAATGGCAGAGAATGAGAAAATCCCACACAAGCCTTTGTAGGAGAGACTGCTTCTGCTCTGTGTTCCTCAGCCGTGCAAAATTCCTCCTGCTAGCAGAACTGCTGGCTCTTTTAAAACCTCACAACGTCACAAGCCAGAAGTGAGGCAAATTCCAGGACTGATTTGCAGGGCAAAAGGAAGGGCCCTCCTCCCTCCACCTCACCAGAATCATTTGAAGTCTGAGGGATTTCAGTGCATAATGCAGCCCTCCCTGCCATATGGAGGGCTTTGATTTCAACCCACAAACAAGCTGAACCAAGGAATGATGAACAGGAGGAGCCAACTGAAGCCGTGAGTTTGTGTTTGATGGCTGTATACAGGAGATGGAGGCAGCCAGAAAGCAGCACACAGATAGGCATGCAGATACCCTACTGTAAAGACCCGTTAGCCTTCCATCTAAAGGATGGATTCTTCTTCCTGCTCCCCTCCTCTCTCCCCTTTTCTGTGCTTTGCATGAATGTTTGCTACAGATATTATGGATTAGTGTTTGTCTTAGTCCATGGCTTCAAAGCCCAAATAAAAGTAACTGGATCACACAATCATAGAGTCATAAGGGATTGGAAGGGACCTCGAAAGATCATCCAGTCCAATCCCCCTGCCAGAGCAGGATCACCTGACTGGAGAAGCCATGGAATCAGAGTCACTCAGGGTAGGAAGGAACCATCATCCAGGACCTCGAAAGATCATCCAGTCCAATCCCCCTGCCAGAGCAGGCTCACTTCACTGGAGAAGCCATGGAATCAGAGTCACTCAGGGTAGGAAGGAACCATCATCCAGGACCTCGAAAGATCATCCAGTCCAATCCCCCTGCCAGAGCAGGCTCACTTCACTGGAGAAGCCATGGAATCAGAGTCACTCAGGGTTGGAGGGAGCCATCCAGTTCCAACACCCCAGTTCCAACACACTGATTCTGTTTTCTAAATTCAGAGAAGGAAAAACAGCAAGAAGAAGCCAATGTTCTACTATCAGCCAAATGGAACAAAAACCTAAGTTAAACAGATGTGCCCACGGCTGCATTCTGAGGACTCAAAACAGAGCCCTGTGATTCAACCGGTTTGTGCCTCATTTTTGCTTTCCCTCTCTGAAAAAATCCCCAGAGCTTGTATTTGGAAGAGCAGCCCTGACAAATGGCACTTGGGACCCACTGAAAGGGTGTCCATACACGGCCCCACAGCCCAGTCCCTCCGGCTGGCTAGTGTTTCTCAGCAAGGCAGCTTGCCCTAGGTCACAGCCACAGTTCACCATGGCCTGCCCTGGCGTCTTCAAGGAGCAGCAGCCTGCTCCTCACTCAGCTACAAGAACATTTTCCTCACGCGTTTGAAGCCAGCAAGATGTAAAATTCTTGGTAAACAAGTAGCAGCACACGGGAGCATTCAAGTTCCAGAGGGAGAAGCATAAATCCGATATGACTTGGCCATTCCCACAGGAGTTTGGGCTGGACTGTCTGTCTAGCTGTGCTAACAGTGACCTGCCCTCAGTCTTACTGGGAACACCTTATTGTCTCCAGTACTGCCAGATGCCCCTGTATGCACATGCCTAGCTGCACAGGTATTTCTGTTGTCTTTGGACATTGCAGTTTCGACATTGCAGTTTGTCTCTGCTGACCACAGAGGAAGCTGAGCCAAGATTCCTGACTTTCGGAGGGTTAAAGTTATAATTGGGTGAAACGAATCTTCTGCTCCAATGTTCAACCAGTACTTCTTGGATTGTGCCACTAGCTTCCTGAATTCCCAGCTTATCTCCCTGCCAGCTCCAGCTTAGCCAGGCCTGGAACCGCTTATTTTCTCAGAAGGGATGAGACGAGATGCTGGTCAGAGAAGCCACCGGCATTTCAAAATTACATGTGGAAGCATGTTTTTATATCCATTTTTTAGATGGTGCCATAAATACACTTACAGGCTGGAAATACTATCTCCAGTTGTGATAATTTTAAGAATCCTTTTCACATTTTTATAAAGCCATAATGAAAAGCAGACTTATGGCTCCTCTAAGTCAGGAGCACACGCACACATCAGAGAGCAGAGGCTTTAACTCGGTGCTTGCTGCCCAAGGGGCAGGACCCAGCCCAGGCACTGTTCAAGAAGGAGCAGGGTGACTTTGGCTCCTGCAGAGCTGCAGGGGGCTGATGCTGAGTCTGAGGGGATGGTGCTGAGGCTGAGACGATGATGCTGGTGAAGGGCTGATGCTGGGGCTCAGAGTGCTGTGACCGTGCTGGCTTCAGAGCCACTTCATGGTGGTCGTTTGCCTTGCGTTGGCTTGTGCACGAGCTGAGCCTAGAGTTACTCTGCAGCCACGAACTGGTGTGGAGATTATTAATGGCGTGTGGTTGCAGGAAAGCTGCAAGACAGACAGCGGAGGCTGCACGACAGGCAGCGGCGGCTCCTCCGATTCGGCCGGGTTTGTGTTTCTAAGCCAAAGCCGCCCGGACCGAGGGCACAGGGCTGAGCCGAGCCCTCGCTGAGGCTCTGCGAAGCCTCTCCCCACTCGCCGGAGGAGTCTGGGTGCAGAACAAACATATGGACTGTAAATCCTGTGATACAGGAGATTCGCCGGCAATAGTCCTCCTCGCTGTTGCCACTAGTAACCGGGCTCTGCAAAACACCATTTACCCTGGAATGCGAGGAGCTCAGCGAGGGCTCTGCGGTTAACCCTTTCCTAGCAAAACGGCTCCCTCTGCTGCTCCCGGCAGAGGCTGCGCCTGGCCCCTCACTCGCGGGGGATGCACGCACCAACAGAGCGCGCCGAGACGCCCGCAGCACCGCCGGGCACACGCACATCCCTCCTGCGGGAACAGCAGCCTCCTCGCAGCGCGCACTGAACGTGCCCGAGTGTCTCACGGGGCTCTGTGTCTCTGCCCTGAGCCCCAAGGGTTAAACCTGCTCTATTGGCAGCAGGTACAAGAAGGCGACTGGCTGGAGAGCAACTGCAGCCCAAAACCAGGGCGTTGCGGTGTGGTGTTTGTCAGATCATTTAAGAAAGAACCTCAGAAAGGAAGACTTTGGAGCTCAGAGTCACCACAGTGGCTTTGTGGGGTTTTTTGCAGCTTGCAGGTGGTCCTTAAGGTTTGCAAGGCTTTACCAATGCCACCTGATGGAGACCCATGGACCTGGACAAGCTGGTTCACACACGGCGCCAGACCACAAGGCACAGCCCAGTGTTTCCTGCCTCACACTATTTTGCAGCAGGCACTCGCAGTATTTCCTAACGACTTGTCTTCTACTCCCATCACCTGAAACAACGTGGACAGTCAATAGGTGTCTTCATAGGCTGTGCCTGGTACAAGGTGTGGAGAGAGGCGAGGCTACGATGCTGAGCTTCAGCCAGAGGATGGGCAGATGCAGGACTTCCCAGAATCACAAAACATTAGGGATCGGAAGGGACCTCCAAAGATCATCTAGTCCAATCCCCCTGCCACAGCAGGGTCACCTACACTTCTTGGACTCAAAGGAGCCTTGCTACAAGCCACACCCTGATTTCTATGATAGCGTTAAATTCCCTCCTACCTTACCAACTCATCATCAGAGGCCTTGGAGCTGTCTCATGCACCGGAGAAGATACCGCAGGGGTCTGGACGTGCCTGTGTTGCCTCCTCAGAACAAACCCACTCGTAGTGCAGGTGCACTGTGTACCTGTAAATACCCACAAGGGCATCTGCAGTGTACCTTTGTGTCACCAAACGGCTGTGCAGGTCATTTTGGAGGAATCCATTGTACACAGTCATACAAATGTTAGTCTACAGTGCATTAAACAGATGGCAACAGAGTTCAAGATGGTCTGAAGTTGCATTTGCTGCAGCCTAAGTAGAACGGGGGCAGAAAGTGGCCTCCAATGTCCTTTTGTATTCCTCTAATTCTGAGCTACCTGTGGGCTGCCATGGATCCCACAAGGAGCCAAAGCAATGTTCTGTGCCTCAGTAGTGTTTGTTGCTGCAGTTCCAACAAAGAGTAGGTCGCAGCAGATCATAGAATCATTATGGGTAGAAAGGACTGTCGGGATCATCAAGTCCAGACCTCATCCTAACATCTCCCTAACCCTTAGACCATGGCCTCCCTGGGCAGCCTGTCCCAGTACCCAACCACTCTCTCGATAAAGAACTTCCTAAGATCCAAGCTAAACCTCACCTGATGCAACCTGAGGCCATTTCCCCTCATCCTATCACTAGTAATTTGGGATAAGAGGCCAGCACCAGCTTGCTACAGCCTCCTTTTAGGTAGCTGTAGAAAGCCACAAGGTCTCCTCTCAGCCTCCTCTTCTCTTGACTAAATAACACTCTGCCTTTGCCTTTCTTCCTGCATGGAGATAAGGAGGTTGTGTGTGTGAAGAGTAAAGAAACAACCCCAAATACACAAATATAAATGAACCACCGTTCAGTCAGAGGTTAATTTATACCTGAGAGGGCTGCAGGTGAGACTGAGGATCTGCTTCATTTCCCACTTTCCCAAATCCCATAATAGAACCCCTAAATATGTTGTATTTGGAACCATTGTCCTCTTCCTCGTGCTTCCCCCTGCAGCTGAAAGCAGGCCCGTACCAGCAGATCACTGCTTCTCTTATAATACAGTATTGCTCTGGGGTCACCTAGAGGAAGGCAAAACAGCCACAGTCCTGCTCCAAAGAGTTAGGCACCTTGGCTACTTCCACATCAAAAGCCTGACGGGGCACAGAGAAGCCAGGGAATGTGGCTGAGGCTGAAATTACCTTCATAAGAGATCTTGCAGCAGCTGGGAATCACAGCCCACGCGTGGAGAGGTCACTGTTGGAACCGCTGTAGGGGCCGGGCAGAAGAGTAGGGCAGTGCGTTGGGAGGTTCCCTTGCACGACTGGGGTGGGAGGAATTCGTCCCTCTGAGCAGTGAGCAAGCATCTGTTTGAGGATTTTTTTAATGCTTCTAGAATAAAAAGAAACCGGCAAGACACAGTTACCCCAAAACA
This sequence comes from Rhinopomastus cyanomelas, assembly GCA_013400115.1. NCBI lineage: Eukaryota > Metazoa > Chordata > Aves > Bucerotiformes > Rhinopomastidae > Rhinopomastus > Rhinopomastus cyanomelas. Next base: position 15,925 of record VXBP01001939.1, on the reverse strand, counting down.
TGAGAGGACTGCTCTCTCCGGCAAAGTGCAAATACAGAATCAAATTGTTTTCCTGGGGAACCCTTCTTTTCTGTGCGATCACAAAAAGACCAGGTGAACAAAAGAGCTGACGGCTGTAAAAGGGGCTTTAATGATTCCCAAGAACTACTAAAGGCTTCAGATTATCCCAGCTGCTGCTAGCAGTCTGGATGGTGGGAATAAGCTGTCGGGCAGCCTAAACGACATGGAGCATGCACGGAAGAGGGGCAACATTGACGGTGCTCAGGCTACCTGGATTCATAGGATGAAATTTTGCGTAGTCACTTGGCGTTGTCAGAGCCTCTCAGCAGACCCCAGCTTTGCCTCTCTGTTGCGCTGCATCCCCTGGGGGCTGTGCTAAGGTCTGTGATGATTCTGTGATGCTACCTGCTGAGGGACAGGTTGTGTGAGCCGGGGAGAGCGGGTCCGAAACAGGAGCGCCCGTGGGGCAGATCTGAGCGGTTCCTCTGCCAGTTCCACCTCAGCCGTTACCTGAAGGTCCAAAACCCGCTGGAACCGCTGAAGATGCAGAAGAGGAACACTGTGACCTGTTCCTTTTCCTGGGTGTCTGTATGTGTGTCAAGGGTATTTCAATGAATTAATTCGCTCCCCGATTTAGATGTGGGTGTTTACAGCTGGGCTGTGTCCTTGTGCTCGCACTTGTGTGTGTGAATGATAAATGCCAAGGCTTGCTTTTGGAGCCTGTGTTTTTCCACAGCCAAGGTGACAGCTCCCATTATGTTTCACCTTCTCCCCCAGGAGCTGATAAGTTTATTTCTTGTGGAAGAGAGCAGAGCCCGAGCGGGCCCACAGCAATGTGCTTTGAAGGCTGCGTTGGTTGGGACCGCAGGAACAGCGACAAAGAGGATTTCGCTGGAGAGCACGGGCAGGAAAGGGTTAGTGGCGGCACAGATTTCTCTGTCTGCCGCTCCAGGCAAAACCCAGCGAAAGGCAATGATGTCAGCAGTACCTCCGGGCCCAGGGCCCCTCGCCTGACAATGTGGGCAATCTCACACATCCCCATCTGCCACAACAAGAGCATTCCTGCTCTGATTTCCTGACCTCTTCGGATGAAACATGTGGAGTTAAATATACACCCAGCCCGCGCTCCGGCTCTCGCCTGGCACCGCACGTAGACTCGGGGAAACTACCTGCCGAGTTCGCCACCGACACCCAGGATGGGTGTCAGCTCGTCACGGCGCCGAGCACTCGCCAGTCGGGCCAGGAGACCCTGCCGCGGAGCCGCGCAGCCGAGCGCTGCTCGCCCCTGCGGGAGGGAGGGAACAGGGAGAGGAGCCCGAGGCAGCGATCGCAGCCTTTTACCCGGCTCCTGGTGCACAGAGCGCGGCGACAGCTCAGCCGGAGCTCGGCCGAGGTCGCCTCTCCCCCGCGTGTCTGCGTCCGAGGCTGGGGGCGTCCGAGGCAGCAGCGCCCAGGACGGGAAGCTTTTCGTTTGCTCTACAGCCTGCGAGTCCAAACCCGCTCCTAACTGAAGGCTTTTCCTGCGACTTTCCTGCACGATGACCAAGGGCTGGGGGAGCGTGCGGGTCTCATCACACGCTCGTGGGTCTGCCCGTGACCGTGTGCCCGCACGCAGCTGCCTGCCTCCCTCCGTGTTCTCCCGTCATTCCGGCTCTGCGTCGCTCAGTCTTTTTCCTTCCCAGTGCAGGACCTGCGTGTATTTCTGTGCACAGACGCGTTTTGGTGTGCTACACGTTAGAGGGGACACAGTGCAGGGCTTTAGCTTGCTTAAATCCCGAACCCGGAACGGGGGAGAGCATGAAGCTGTTTCTCTTCCTTCTCTCCCGTCTGCAGTCCTCTGCCTTTTCCTCTGGGAAGAAATCCTCTTCCCAGGCGTTTATTTTCTCTGCCTTTTCCCCGTTAAAGTGCAAACTTCCGCTGCCGTAGCAAGTGTTTTCAGCGTGATCTGCCCACAGTTCTTGTGCGGGGGTTCTTTTTGGTTTCAGCTCTCAGTGGGTCTCACATGGTGAATTCCTGCAGGCAGTTTGGTTTCCAGTCTCCCCCCTTCATTTGCCCCCTGCCTCTAGAGCTCTGGGAACCGGAATTAAAATCATCTCCTCAAAATCTGTAGTTCCCCCACAACTCACAAGGGTCTTGCAAGTCAGGGTAGCTTATAAAATACTAACTGAGTTCTTGGAGGGGGGAGACCAAGCGGTTCATGTAGGATAAAAACTGCAAACCTCTTAATTATCTTAGTGCTTGGCTTGACCTTGCCCTGACTCTGAGGAGACGGCAGTAAGTAAGGATGAGCTTGTACTAGAAATAGGACCCTCTATTTCTGCCCAGCCAGTTGCAGGCCGACAGGGCAGCGGTGGTACAAGAGTTTCTATGAGTTTCTGTCAGGGGTAGTTTGGAACCACCCCGCTTCTCAATGAGTGTAATGAAGGCTAAGAGCCTGGCAGCTTTCCCAAGAGCTTCTTAGTCTCTGTGAAACAAGGCTGCGTTGAAAAAAGAGTCAGAAACCGTGGAGCCAGACCAAGAATTGGATTTCACCAGCAGCACAACAAGGAAACTGCTTCCTGTGTCAGCTGCCCTGAATGAGGCGCAAGGGACGGAGTGGCAGCAGGCACACCGCTTGCCATCCAGATGTTTCAGAGCACTTCACATGATGTGATTCAACTAAAGGACTTTGAAAGGGTCTGTGTGCACTGACTGAGGATCTACACGCAAGACAACTCCAGTCCTTCTTGCACCTTGGTACCAAGGTTGTCAAAGGTCCATCTGCTTTAGACGAGTTACTTCCCTCTGATCTTTAGTTTTCCATCTGTAGCATCAGGGGTTAATAATATTTAAGTGAAACACTGTCTCCTGCAGAGCAGTTTTGAAGGAAAGGGAGACTTTTCTTGCAGCAGTGTTTGTGTGAAGACTTAGTCAATAGGAACTTGCAAGCCAGTTTGAGGTTCTGTAGAGCCAAGTGTGCATTCAGCGTGAGATGAGTGAGCACTGAGCTCCTCACGGTCTGCAGACACGAGGGGAAATACAAGGTGACTGTGAGCCATGCGTAGTTTTCCCGTGGGACCTAGGAAGAGTGAGGTTTGCATTTTGGACTGAGACACAGGCGATGCTTCGGATCATTTCTTGGTGTCCAGTGGATCTCCACCCTTGTTACTTGCCCCTGCTTCACACACACAGTTAATGAAACAGGCAACAGAATCTCCATGTCCTGACACGCCGTGAGAGTCAGACCCAGCACGAGGAATGTGCAGAACACGTCTCTGGGTTCTGCTGCTTTGATTAGGAGACTTGTTTTGATGGGAAGCTTTAATTTCTCCACAGATATTGAGCAGTTTCACCATGTTTATGGCCAAGAGTTGTTTTGATGGGAAGCTTTAATTTCTCCACAGATATTGAGCACTTGCACCGTGTTTATGGCCACACACGTGTCTAATAAGGTTTTCTTAACCCAGATGTGAGTAGCCTTGTTGGAAGTGTTCAGCAGCTGGTTTGTTGCTGGGCAGAGGGAGAGAGGAATCCTGCAAGTCACATCTCCTGACTGCCTTTGCCTTCACTGCTGTGTTCAGCCACACTGCCCAAAGCAGGAGCTGTTCTGGGAGCTGTCTGGAGCCAAGTGCTTCTTTGCATTTACAATCGAGATAAACGAGGTTGTCAGGTGAAGCAGAGCTGCTGAGGTGTTCTACGTACTTCAGTTCTCTGGCTAGTAGTAGCTGCTGCTTCGAAGATGGATTTAGTGAGATTATTAGTCAGTGTTCTTTGGAGGTGGCGGCATTCACTAGGTGAACTCCAGAAGATTAGTTTTACAAAGATAGCACATGCAAAACAAAGCAACCCCAAACAAGTGAGCAGCTAGTGCCAGCTGGGTTTGTTTAATAAAGCCTCTGCACAGGATGAGCTCACGAGCACTTGCTTGTTCTTGTGGCTGGGTGTATGGGGGATGGGAAGGAGGAACCATCTTAGCACGTAATTCCCCAGTAAAAGCAAAGCTGCAACACAGCATCTGGTCCAGCTCATGGAGTGGGTGATGGCCTGCTGTGAGCAAAGCAGGCAGAGGAGGAATCACCTCTTGCTGAGTGGCACTGGATTTAGGGAGCCTAGTTTGCCAGAGCTCTGGTACAGAACGGACTTGGCTGAGGAAGGCTCTGCTCAGGAGCCATCATATCCCTATCTGAGGGACTCTAGAGAGCCTGGGGCAGGTGGCCATGCTGAATGCATGCCCGGGGAGTGGCCCGAGGGACAGGGGGCAGCAATCAGACTGGCCAGTTCCTGTTCTCAAGGAAGGCTAATAGAGGACCTCGGAGGGCTTGTAGATGTGAATACAGGTATCACTTGTTACCAACCAGAGATGACAAAGTGGAGGCAGTGAGAGGGGGTCCGGTGTCCCACAGAGAGCAGCCTTGGTGGGAACACAAGGAGCGCAGAAAGAGACGACAAAATCAGGAGGGAAAAGGCATCCCTCAGAGAAGATGGGGCAGGGCACGAGGGGGCTTTAAGGACCAGCGTAGCCCAGGCTCCAGCATTGTTGTGGTGCCTGGATACAGTAGCTAGGCAAGTTCCTCCGGAGTGCTGCTGGTTGGTGGCGAAGAACAAACGAGTCAGTTCTGTAGTGCGGCGCTGCTGTCGCTGCTTCATTCAGCGCTGACACTCACAAGGGGCCACCTGGGAGCTCCCCACGGCCCCTCAGACCTCCCCAGCATCACATCACCAGAAGCAGCATCATCCACACACAGCGCTTTGGCGATTATTTGGGGTCCCTTTGGAAAGCGTCTGGAGAGACTGAGGGATTCTCTTCTCAAGCCAAGGTGCAGAAAAGGGGACCACGAAGCCCAGTGCCATTATGGTTTCCAGGCAGATGCTGGTTTTCTCTCATGAGTAGCTTGTGTCTCAAATCTGCAGGAGTTGCACTGCCTCCTTTCTGCTCTTTACAAGAAGCCCCCCAGGCAGAGCTGGGCTGATTTGCTGTTGCTGCTGGTGCTTCCAAAGGCTTTTCCAGGCACTTCCAGAGTGGAAGCAGAGCTGGATTTTGTGAACAGGAAGGGACTTAATTTCCCAGAGTCACAGAGTAGAACGGGCCGATGAATGTGCTCAGCTGTCTCATTCCTCAGCAGGGGAAAGGGGACAAGGCACTACCTGACCCTCGGGAGAAGCTATCACAAGTGGAAAAGGGGAAGGGAAAGGCTGCAATTCATTGAAGTGGATGGAAAGGGGCAGTAACCCAGAGATGCAGATTTATCCCGGGTGGACAGAATAATCTGGTAACCTGTGTTCTTAATCCCACACTGAGATTGAAAGATATGTCAGCAGTAACTAAAATAGAAGCTAAGTGGGAGGTATAGAGCCCTGGATCCAAGCTACCCAGCTTTTATAGGAGATGTTTTTGGTGCTGGGATTTGTGTAGCTGAAATCCTTGGTTCCTACTAAAGAGAATGTTGAATTAAAATACAGAGGGAAAGGGAAGAGAGACGAGAAGGAGAAAGGGGCTGCTGTGTCTCAGGGTTATGTCTTCATCTTGTTCTTCTGGGCTCCACATCTTGGACAGCAATCCTCACTTCTGTACAAGAAGCTGATGGTTCAAGAAGCTATTTTCTTTCAGAAATAAATACCCCCACAAAAAAAACCCCAACACAATGAGGGTTTTCCTTTTCCATGATTTTTTGATGCATCAGAGAAACATCCTCCTCTCTCAGCATTGGAAACAAAAGCAACCCTTTCTTTGGAAAACTGGAACAAGATTTGCACTGGGAATGAAAGAAAATACTGCTCTAGTCTGCTCAAAGCACTGATTTACAGAGCGGTCTAGGCTGCTTATTGCTTTTGCTCGCTGAAGCTGTTCGAGCAGATGCAGGTTGTGATGCTGTGCTGATGAATAGATAAGTCCTTAGCCTAGGCCCTAGGCCACGGGTCCTCAGAGCCCAGCCCATGGGCTGGATACAGCCCCCCAGGGTCTCCAGTGCGGCCCGCTACTATTTACCCCCAAGCAGCTGCAGATGACTTCCTGCCGACGACGTGGCCCTGAGGAGGGAGGTGGCGGCACCAGCGAGGTGGGAGGCTCCCCCGTCTCTCCCTCCCTCCCTCCAGCTCCCAGGAAGGACAAGCCAGGCCGCACAAACTATAGCCCGGCCCCCGGCACTGTCTGAGGGACAGTGCACTGGCCCCCCCTGTTTAAAAAGTTTGAGGACCCCTGCCCTAGAGGTCTGACTTCTAAAGGATCCCACTCCTCCAGCAGAAATGCTGTGGTGCGTGTCTTACCGCCAGCCTGCGTGAACCCGGTCAAGGTAGAGGGACTTGGCTCTATGCTTGTGTGTCACTCATTGAGAACAATCTCTAGTCCCTTGGAGGAGCTGCTCTGTTCAGACAAAGCAGCACCCCATGACTAGTGGCACCAGCGTTGGTTGAAGACTACATCTGTCCTTGGACTTAATACATCCGTGGAGCGTAGCCAGGACTACAGCCAAGTCCATCTCTCTCCATGATAACTTTCACAGGACTGTGGCCATGATGAGGTTAACACCATGAAGTAATTTTCCGTGACAATTCCGAACACAACGTCATTGTTTTGATCTTTCTCTCTAGCTGATCCATTTTGTTGTTTGCTGGTGTTAGGAGAGACTGCAATGAGCGGGAGGAGGCTTTTCATAATGGAGATGTTTGGGAAGTGAGAAGCTTTCTGTCCCCGAAGAACACGTGCAGTGATTTGTTGGCACCTCCTATTTCAGAACAGGTTTGGTTGCGCAAGGGCCACGTTTGTGCCGTTTGCTCTCGAGAGAAATTGGTCTCAGTGTTTTTGTGCAGCTGAGTGATTCTTTGTTGAGTTATTCACTGCAGGGTGTTGGGCCTCTCAGGAGTCCGTGAGCTCTTTTTGAGCCATAGAATAGGAGAGAGACTCGAAGGAGACTGGAAGCAGACTCAAGAGGAGAGGGGAGAGGGGAGAGGGAGAGGAGAGGAGAGGGAGAGGAGAGGA